>JAJMLD010000066.1:0-65760 GCA_030569515.1 Barnettozyma vustinii
ATGTGAAAATAAAATGATGTCACGTGGGAAATTTTGGAAGTGAGGCCGGGTAACCTTTCCGGATGGGGGGGGGGGGGGTTTTAACCAGACAGTTCAATCTGGATGAAGTGGGGGAATTCGGTATAACTAATTTTTGTGGAACACCCACATACGACCATCTTCAACCTAAGTGAATGACGAGTCACAATACCAATTCATAGAATCATAGTTCATAGTTCTAACTTCTTCTCACTGTTTTAACGATAGAGATGAATATATAGATATTGTAGAGTTGTACCCCAGGCAACCTGTCAATACATGGCTATTGAATATTCGTTGCGAGCACCTCCCCTGAATGAATGTTGTGATTCATTAATGGTTCATTCAATTTTTACACCTGGATCGATACATGAAAGATCATTAAACTGCTAGGCACAGGCGGCTGAGGAGGTTCGTTGTTTGACACACCCATCACAGTCATTTTATGCACACCCTTCAAATAACTCTTCTAATCTCTTCACAACGTCAATGTGATGAACTTCACCTTTCCAGACCAAACTCCCCTTTTTGAACATTTCTGGCTCCTCGT
Source organism: Barnettozyma vustinii (assembly GCA_030569515.1). Taxonomy (NCBI): domain Eukaryota; kingdom Fungi; phylum Ascomycota; class Saccharomycetes; order Phaffomycetales; family Phaffomycetaceae; genus Barnettozyma; species Barnettozyma vustinii. The sequence continues at coordinate 569 of JAJMLD010000066.1, forward strand.
TGTAGTTACAACCCAATTGCCACAAAATCTCATTCTTATCGGCACTAAATGTCCCACTGAGTCTATTCTCAGCGTCTGTTGTCGTTAGACCCGATTGTACAAGCTTCCAAAATGTCGTGTTGTAAAGGTTGTTGATGTGGGTGTCAACATACCTCCAACATAGATAATCCTTCACCGACTGCAATGTCGGGTACATCACGGCCCTCCCGTCAAACGTGGGCAAGTGTTTTGTTTGTAATTCTACATCGGGGAAGAATTTCCCCCATAGATGCACATAGTTGGCAGTATAAAGACTCACCACTGTGCTCACGAGCTTCTCACCTCTGCGATTAAACAAACCAGTGTCACGTTTGAAAATGAAGGAGTATTCGTCACTCTCACCGAAAGCGAGGAATATGTCAGTGAGCTGCCTCGTCACGTTCAATGCCGCTGCATTGGAGAGACGCAAGGCCCTTGAGTCATTGGGTTTGGTGAAGTTGTAAGTGGAGGAGAACCGATGGAAGCCACGGCCGTCTATCCGTACAACAATGTACGTTTGTGGGAGAAGTTGTGTGTGTGATTCGAAAGAGCGGACGTATTCGAAGCGGGAGTTGGCCATACGTGTTCTGGACTTTCTGTGTTATATGTTTTGTGAGCTGTGATGGTTGGTTGGCTTTTCGGAGAAAAATGGATAAAAAAAAAAAAGTGTTGATGTTTGTTTCGGTAGGGCCAGCACAACCAGATTGTGTTCAGTCTGAGGAATCTGAATCAGAGTCTGAGGAATAGCCTGACACAAGTGATGGTGGCTCTGGTATGGTTTGTTTCATTTTTTCTGCAGTTTGTCTCTTCTCCTCTTTGATTTTTGTCGTGGTGGTCTTCTTGATTCCCTTTATTAAAACCTTGGATGGCGACGTCAACGTATCTTTGCTCTCAAGATTCCTTGATGAGTTGTTCACTCTCTGTTTTTTCAGTCTATGATTAAGTGGTTAGTATATATGTTGATGCAAAAATGGACTTCAGCATAACTCACTCCTCAAACTTCTCCAACTCTGCCTCAACTGCTCTTTTCCTCGACTTCTCCTTCTCAGCCTTCTCAGCATCCAGCTTTCTGTAGTACTCCAGTTCACCTTCAGTGAGCTTGCTTCGCTGGTTGCGTGCGCGCACTTTCTCCTCGTATTCCCGTTCCTTTTCGAGATAGTTCAGTCTCATTTGTTCGTAGAGGGACATGTGCTCCTTGTCCTGTTGGTCCTCCTGGAACTTGCGGTACGCATCCTTCTCCTTCTGTTGCTGGGATTTGAGATCGCTTTTGCCCTCTGGAATGAAGCGTGACATCTGCAGCTAATCGTTGTATGAACCGGTGATGGTGCTTTTAATAAGTTGTAATGTGTATGGAGTTTTGTTGTTTTACTTCGCGACTACTTAAAGTACTGGTCTCCAGTACATTTTCATGAATGCCAATCATTCATTCAGCAACATCTGAATCTTCATCAATAATGAACCGGTCCAAAATCTCTTGGACATCACTTTGATGACTCCTAACAGGCCAAACAATACTTTGCCCAACATTTCCACCGACAGTCACTGCACAGCCATAACATACACTACAGGATTCTTTGTCAACTTGGTCCAATCTCTCCAACAACTCTTTGTTGGCCTCCTGCCATTCTCTAAGGGACTCTTCCTCAGTTTCATTCTCAGGATCCCTCCCCCCATTATATGTGATTTCTTTTAGCCATTCCATTGGCATGTTGTAAATCTTCTTGTTGCACACAGTGCAGGTTTCTTCATCAAAGTTCCGTGGCTCAGTCAGTTTGGCACCGGTCTTCACCACAGTGGAGACAATATTGTCGTATTCGGTATCCACCGCTTTGTAATACTTTGACACCACCTCGTTGATGGTCTTTTGCTTGTTCATCACATTGTCATTGACACTAAGGTCAACAAGTTCAAATCTGCGTAGGTCTCTGTACTGTGAGAACAGGGAAATTTCTCGAGACGACACATCACGCAGTGGGTTCAGAAAATCAATGTCTTTCCCCTGGATTATCTTGATCCCGTCTGATAGCTCTGAATATATTTCAGAACCACGTCCCTTGACAGTGAGGGAAAGCACCTGCTCAGCTAACGTGCTCATGTTGCTCCCCAACAGAACTGTGTTTATTCCATGGGCATATGCGTATTTGTTTATCAGTGCTTTGATGATAATTTGCTTGAGATCGTGTCTTGATGCTCTGTTAGGACATGCTTTGAGGATCTGGTCAACTGTGATGTTTGATTCTGTTATCGGATACTTAAAAATCGCAAAGTCCTTCAACAGTGTGATCTTCTTCAAGGAGTCTTGGTCCTGAACGAATGAGTTGATGTTTATTCTGGTGAATGTAATTGGGTATTTGCTCTTATGAAATTGGTATCTTTCCTCTAGTGCTAAGATTACCTGTTTGTAAGTTCGTTGGTAACGTTCCAGATTCGAGTCGTCGACAAAAAGCACCACCAACTCATACCCGAGTTGGGCTCTTGGATTCTGCAGTTGCTCATCATACAAAGTGATCAATATGTCTAGCAACACAAGCGATGATTGACCAAATGAGATTGGGAATAACACTCGCTCTCTGTGGACATTGTCCCCAAACTTCACTTTGAACTTGTCCGCATTCATCTGTTTGCGCTGTTTACCACTGATGAAGCGGATGAAGCAGGCAGAGCAGAAGACCTCTTTTCTTGAGGAAACCACCGCCGGTTCCACTTTGCATCTTGAACACACTTGCCCGTTCAAATTAGTCATTTCTTTCTGGTAATCACAGAGAAACTCATCGGGTCCAAATTTTTCAGAGTGAAGTAAGGGAAAAAAAATATGAAAATACACACATACCTCAACTTCAACTCTCCCACCAATCGCCAGCGCCAACCATCACATCCACAGCCATGTCAGACGACAACAGAAAGAGCGACGCCGATTTCAAAGCGTCTGACCCGGCTGTAGCTAAGCGGAAAGAGGCTATCAACTTCACAAAGGGATCACCGACAGAGTACAAGTTTTACCCAGACAACCCAACCTCTGAGTATCATAAGCAGAAGTTTGCAACGAAGGGCCCATCACGTTATTACGACCCTTGCCAGGAGAGTGCGAATATGAGTGTCAAGTGTCTTGAATTGAATAACTTTGACAGAGATATGTGTCATGAGTACTTTAAGGCGTATAGAGAGTGCAAAAAGGAATGGATGAGGCAGAGACGTCATGATATCGGATCAGGTGAAGGTGGATGGTCACAGAAATAGATAGATAGACAGAATGGTGGTAGCCTGTACATAATATAACGAAGAAATCGTCTATAGTAGCGATAATTGTCCATATTATGACAAAGTAATCAATGCAGAAGAGTAAGCTCCAGTGTTCCTTGACAATCTTACGACAGAATCATTCTGATCATAATGGCTAATCTCCCTTTCATGAAGCATGTGCTCAGTAATGACCGAATGCTTCCCTTCCGCAGCAACCAGTTCAATAATCCCCGTGTGACGATCAATGCATCCCAACAAATCAGGAACTTTCCCATGGCTCCTAAAGAACAACCGTAGCAGAATGAAACGGCGTTGAACTCTCTCAAGACAATCAGGACACGTGATGAGTGTCACCATAGACTTCATCGTGAGTCCTTTGAAAGGCTTGAGAATCATCCATCTGGACAACTGCTTCCTCACTAGACAATTGTTATAAATGAGATGGAAGCTCTCTGGTTCATCAACGCGTCCTTCCATCTCGAGTGCCAAATCAAAGCTGTGTTTCAACATAGATTCGTATCGCAGATCAAATTTCTCAAAGTCGATGATTTCACTCTTGAACCAAAGACACGAAGTCTTCTTGTTGCTGATATTGCCATCTTGAGAAATGTAATGTGGGGCAAAGTCCGCAATCCACACTTTACGAAATTCTGGACTTGGGAACTCAAGATATCCCTCATTGGACATGTTCTTCATGTCAAGATGGAGAAATGAAATAGAGTAAGACTCGACATCCTCAATGTACTTAACCCCACTCCGGAAGAACGAACAAGAATGTGGTCTAATGGTGGCAAACTTAAACTTGTCCGTAGTGGTCGTAGTAGACTTTCCCACATCTTCAAACTTCCTCTTTCTTGTCGATCCTTTCTTCTTCTGCAGTAATGATTCTTGCGTGTGCGTAAAGTCATAATGGGCGCCTTCAGAGCGTCTTATCTTCAGAAACGCATCAAGCACCAAATCAATTGCCGCAGAGCCTGCATTGGCCACGACACCTGAGTCGTGATCTGTACCACACATGAACTCAGCATCAGCATCATTATCATTCCATCCTCCACTGCTCCGACTATCGTTGGTCCTCATTCTTGCTGCAGGGCTGGCAGCCATCTCGTCAATCAATGATCGAGTGGAGATTCTGTTGATCTCGGCAAGTAGATTCTCCTCTGAGTTGAAGGTGCTGTCAAACGGACCTATAGCCAAGTCAAGACCTCGTTCTCTAAACCGTCCTCTGCCACCTCCACGTCCAAGAATTTGGTTTCGAATATGGTTTGTACGTAGTCTTCGCGGAACAGAACCAGCTGTTCCAGGTGTTGTCGTTCTAGCAGCCGTTGTTCTAGCAGCTATTATCGAAGCTGCTGCTGATGGTGGTGTGGGTGGTGGGTTTACAAATGGGTAATTCACACCGTAGATTTGTGTGTGTCTTCTGTTTTGGACATTAGGAGGTCTGTTTAAATACTGTTGAACTGAGGGGATAGAGACGTTGCTGTTGTTGTTTTCCAGAGTGAACCGTGGACTGTTACTGCTGCTCACTGGACGGGAATTCTCTGGGATCGTACTGTTTCGTCCGACTGTGAACCTACTTCGGTTTTGTCCGGGTCTCTGTGGAGTAACCATCTGTAGTCCTTATCAGATTCAGTTTCCGTCGTTCTTCAATCGAACAAGGTGGTTTATTATGGTGTGAGTGAGTGAGTGAGATCCGACCCTTTGGCGGACTTCGATTTGAAAGTTCCGAGCGTATTATGTCAGATGTATGACGTAATTCGCGAAGGTGACGTTTTGTGTCAAAAAAAAAATTACGAGTGGAAATCATCAACAATTAGGACCATTGTGAGATGTAATTGAGCTTGCTTCAGGGATTGGTTTTGAACTGTATCCAGTAAGAAAGTATACTGATATGATAACATAGTGCATCTTTTCCAATGATGCTTTCTTGAGTTCAAGTGAGAGATTAAAAACACGGGTACGCATCGATTCATCCGCGCGTCATCACTGCCACAGAGGTTAAATTCTTATAGCAACATTGCTACTATTATTTATGACGACTTCTAAATTTCATCATAACCAATTGTTTTAGTTCCATAAGGTTCCACAGTTTAGGATCTGAAAGTTGGCCTGACGGGTATAAATACCCAAGAGTGCCTTCAAATGATAGCCGTTAATATTTATTTTTTCATCATAGAAAAAACACTACACAATCAATCAAAAATGTCTGACACTGGAAGAAAACCATTCACCGATAAAGTTTCTGAGAAATTGACTCCAGAGGACCAAAAGTCCTACGCCCAACAGGGAAAGGAGTTTGTTACTGGTCAAGTTGACAAGGCGCAGGCTGCTTTGCAACCAGAAGGTGCCAAGTCATCCACCCAGAAGGTAGGTGATTCTATCCAGAAGGGTCACGATGAGGCACATTCTGAGGGTAAGTCCTTGAGTGAGACTGCTGGTGAGTACGTTGAGACTGCTAAGAAGTCTTTGAATGAGGCAGCTGAGTATGTGTCTGCCAGTTTGACTGGTGCCAAGGAGGGTGCAAAGGAAGGTGCTGACAAGGCATCCAAATAAGAATATGATAATATGCTGATGAGTAATAAATGGAGATTTATGCTGTGATTAACTGTAAAGACTATATCAATTATTCTAATGGTCGACTCAGTAAAAGTAGTATTAGGAGTACAATAAAAGTAACATTAATCATTGATATCATTAAACACATTAAAATACTACATTTACACAGTAGACTGGTATTCAGTAGACTGGTATTCGGTTGGATCAACGTGATCAACAGCTGCTTTCTCTTTCAAACTGCCATTATTAGCGTCTTCATCACCGTGTATGGCTCTAGTAAACCTGTGGTCAGTTGGAACAAAGTTCTTGGACTTCCAAGCGGTTGGAACACTGTCATACATCTCATCAATCTGCTCCAAGGACAAACCTTTGGTCTCGTAAACCATGAAGAATGCAAAGAAGAAACACAAGAAGTTACAACCACCCCAGATGAAGAACACCTTGGATCCCAAACGAGCAGAGCCTGGTGCATCATCAACCAAGTATGGAGTAGCATAGGCAATGGCGAAGTTCCACAACCAGTTCGAAGCTGTGGACATGGCAACAGACTTGGCTCTGGTTCTCAATGGGAAAATCTCACCAACAATGACCCAACAGATTGGACCCCAGGTGGCTGCAAAGAAGGCAATAAAGATACATGTGAAGGCAACAAGGGACTTATTGGCAGCGTCAGAGTCTGGTTTAGCAGTACCAATAATGGCAACAAGTAACTCAGAGACACACATACCCGCAGCACCAATCAACAGCAAGGAACGACGACCAAGGATTTCAATCAAGAGAATACCTGGGATGGTCATTCCGACATTCACGACATTGGTGGCAATCTGGATCAAGAATTCATTTTGAATACCAGAATTCTTGAAGAAAGTTGGACCAAAGTAGAAGATGAAGTTGATACCTGTCAATTGTTGGAAGGCCTGGATGAAAATACCGGTGAGCAATCTCTTGAGCTGATGGTTGTTGGTCTTGAAACAGTCCAACCAGCCAGACTTACCAGCACTAGTCTCAAATTCAAAGTTTGCAGTAATCTCACCCAATTCATCAACCAAGGCTGGGTGTCCTTCAGGAAGCTTTCTGATACGAGATAAGGACTTCATCGCATCATCGTGTCTGTTCTTAGAAACATAGAAACGAGGTGTCTCTGGCAAGAAGATCATACCAATGGTGATAATCAAAGACCATAGGAACTGGATGGCAATTGGGATACGGTAAGAGGCGGTACCGTTGATGTTGTGTGTACCTTGGTTGATACAAGACGCCAAGAGCAAACCAATGGTGATAGCCCACTGGTAAGTTGAAGTAATCGCACCACGAATCCACTTTGGAACGGTCTCAGCTTGATACAATGGAACACAGGCAGAAACCAAACCAACACCGAGACCAGCAAATGCTCTTCCTGCAACGAGAAGATCAATTCCAGTGGATGCAGTCTGCAAAATGATACCAAAGTTGAACACAAGGGCAGTAGCAATGATCAAAGTCCAACGACGACCCAAAGTGTCACTGAGCAGCGGAGCACCCAATGCACCGAAAAAGGTACCGGCAGACAAAATTGACACAATCAAGGAGTGCTCAGAGGAGGAAAAGACACCCGGTTGCCCACCCATACCTGGGTGGTCCTGAGGGAATGTCTTCAAAACATAAGGCATGGCAAGAATACCAGAGATAGTACCAGTGTCATAACCGAAAAGGATACCACCAAAGGCAGCAAATAGACCAATAAGAATCCCCACGGTGGTGGACCCTTCTGTCTTCTGGTCGATGTTGATATATCTTCTAACAAGTTTGTTGTTTTCGAGTCCCATAGTTAAGACGCTCTTTTGTTTGTTGAATAGCGTGAGAAGTGCAGAGGAATGAGAAGGGATCTTACACACTCTTTTATACTTGAATCTGAGGACCCCACTCAGACAGAAGCTAGACCATTACGGCTCAGCGGTGCTGCAAAATTTTGGGATTAAACCTAATTTTGGCGTGTTGGGGTGGATAAAAACCCGCGTCATGCTGCATAAAACTGGGGTAAGACAAAGTTCAACCGGAAAATTTTTTCTTCGGCTTGTGACATGGTCACGCTGGGCAGCTCTACGGAAGTTTCTCCATTTGGGTGATGTCTGGAGAAATGCGAGATTTATTACACTCGAATCTAAATGAATTTAAGCTTTGTTGGCTCTAGTGGTTGCTCATACCTTGTTCGTATTTGACTGTTCAGTTCTCCAGTTCGGAAGAACTCTCACTACTTACCCCTTCTTACACAATAATTAGTAACGATGAACCTAGGCGTGGTTGATAGATACCAGTCGAACGAACGACATTTCCCCAGAAAACACGGCTGGTTGGTGGCCTGATATGTGCGGCGCTTATTTCTAGGGCCAAGACCAATGCAATAAAGAATCTAGGGTATCGGACCGTATGACTAGTGCAGGCATGAATGTTTTTTTTCCGGGTTCCTTTACTAAATACGTCATGGGGTGATTTTTTCTTTTTGGAAGAACAGCAAATTTATCCGACAACTTGCTTAAAGGAGTAACTTCCTAATATGGTTATTTTCATCTTTTTAGGAAAAGAAAAAGAAAATCCTCTATGCGATGGGGCTTGAAAAGCACAAGGGCTCAACAGAACGGTGTCAACGAAGGCACTTATCTATCTTTTCTGTGAATGAATACGCGGTTTAGCAGAAAATTAATAACCATGGCCTGCTCACATCAGAAATTTGATACCAGAATACTCAAAGTGGACCCGCAATCCATCAATTTTGATGAACATGATAACCTAACCATTTCTGATCCACAAACCCAACAACACCTTGAAGAAGCAGCTAAGTTGCTCTCCACAACGGACAACGTGGTTGCCTTCCCCACAGAAACTGTGTATGGCCTTGGAGGCTGCTCTTTCAATGATAAAGCAGTGCAGAACATTTACAATGCCAAGAACAGACCTGCTGACAACCCACTCATCTCCCATATTTCTTCAAAGAGTCAGGTCAAGGAGTTCTTCAATGTTGATATCCCTGAAATCTACAAACCACTGGTGGATGAATTCTGGCCCGGTCCGCTTACAATTTTGATTCCACACGATAAGAGTTCGAGACTCTCAAAACTCACTACAGTGAATCAACCAACAGCGGCAATCAGGCTTCCAGTTCACCCCATAGCGAGAGCATTGATCCACTTGAGCCATGTCCCAATCGCTGCTCCTTCTGCAAATGCATCCACAAGACCAAGTCCAACGCTGGCTTCCCATGTGTTTCACGATTTACAAGGGAAGATCCCGTTGATCCTTGATGGTGGTAGTTCCCAGGTTGGTGTTGAGTCGACAGTGGTGGATGGCCTGAGTTATCCTCCAATGTTGTTGAGACCTGGCGGTGTTAGTTTAGAGCAGATTAAAGCAGTGGGTGGTGAACGTTGGGCCAATGTTAGAGTGGCGAAGCGTGTTGCTGATGAAAATGAAGTCGTCAAGACACCTGGGATGAAGTATAAGCATTATTCTCCTACTGCGAAGGTTGTACTAGTGGAGAATGAGGCCAGCATTAAGGAGCATATTAAGGAGAACAACTTGCAGGACATGAAACTTGGATTGTTGACTGCTGAACATTTCCAAGGTGATGGTTTCAATGGTGTTGTGGAGAACCTGGGGAGAACCAAGGAAGAAATCTCATCAAATCTGTTCAAATTCCTCAGACAACTGGATGAAGAGGAACATGTTGATATCATTTTTGTCGAGTCTGTGGATGAAACCGATGAAGGTCTGGCAATCATGAATAGACTCAAAAAAGCTGCGACTCTTACGATTTGAAACAACCTTAATGCATAATGTACATATCCATGTAAACTTGACGTATGAGTATACAGCCTATCTATAGTGATAATATCAAGCTTTTTCTATCAGACTATTGAGTAAACCTCGGCACTTCTGTGTGAGAACTTCTTTCTCAACTCATCAAAGACAAAAACGGAACTCGACACCAAGGTCAAAAACATTAAGTCGCTTAGATACAGGGCCTCTGTTTGGAAAATCGACTGGAAGAATGGAATGTAGATAGCACTTAGCTGGCCCAGTAAAGATCCCAAAACGGCAAAGTTAAACATGGTATTGCTGAACCCGATCTCAAACACAGATTTTGTTGGGTGACGACAACTCAAAGCATTGAACATGTCAAACAGCACAAAACAGGTGAATGTCATGGTGGTGTCTCTCTCTGTAATCTTGTTGTCCTTCATTTCTCTGATGTACACATAAAGCGTTCCAACAATGACGAAAATGGCATTCAAGAATAGTCTCTTGAAAACAGCTTCTGTCAAAATCTTGGCGTCTCTCTTTCTTGGTGGTTTATTCATGACTTCATCGTCCACTGGTTCAACACCAAGAGACTGTGCTGGCGGACCATCCATCAGAATATTGATCCAAAGAATTTGCATGGCATTCAATGGGTTTGGTAACTTGAAGATAGTGGCAAATGCAATCAAGGATAGAGCAGCAACAGATGTGGAAAGTTGAAATGTCAAGAAATTTTGAATGTTGTTGAATATACCTTTACCTTCCTCAATAGCATGAAGAATGGTGGAGAAATCATCGTCAGTAAGAACCATATCAGAGGCTTCCTTAGCAACATCAGTACCCATCTTACCCATACTGATACCAATATCAGCCAATTTCAAAGCTGGTGCATCATTGACACCATCACCAGTCATAGCAACAACATCACCTCTTTGTTGTAAGGCACGAACAATCTTCACCTTGTGTTCAGGAGTGGTACGGGCAAAAACAAGCACCTTCTCAATGGTTTGAGAAAGAGCATCGTGAGACATGGCATCAAGCTTGTCACCACTTATGACGTTAAGTGCAACATTAGTGATTGGCATACCAATCTCCTTCGCAATCTGAACCGCAGTGGCCTCTGAGTCACCAGTAATCATGATGACATGAACACCGCCACGTATCAGTCTGGCTAGCGCACTCTTCACGGTAGGACGAGGAGGATCTTTCATACCGATAAGACCATCAAAGATCAAATCAGTTGGTTCATTCTTAAAGGTAGATGTCGAATGAGCAACAGCAATAACCCTCAAACCTTTAGAAGCCAGTTCATTTGTTGAAGTCTTGATCTGTTCAATGATGGAATCATTCAGTTTGCTGAACTTGCCATCTTTGGTAAGATATTGAGTCGATCTTTCCAAGATTTTTTCAGAAGCACCCTTGACATAGGTAGATGTCTTGTTCTTGTCACCTGTATGCACAGCGACGGCCATATACTTTCTCAATGAATTGAATGGCAATTCGTGCGATCTTGAAGTCTGTGGTCTCACATCCTCTAGTTCAAATTGGGAAAGAACATCCAACACTGCAATATCAGTTGGATTACCAACAAACTTCGAACTTTCTTGAGAGAACCTGGAGTTGTTACAGATGTTTGCAGATTCAAGGGTTTGCTTCACATCAGCAGTCAAATACTGTTTGAGCTGAGTTTGTGGATATTTCTCAATGTTTAAATGCGATTGCTTCATATCCACAGTCCAGATCTCTTTGATGGTCATGTGGTTTTGGGTCAATGTACCAGTTTTATCAGAACAGATGACATTAACAGAGCCCAGCGTTTCAACACTTGGTAGTCTTCTGACGATTGCCTTGTGTTTAGCCATTCTCAACACTCCCAGGGCCAAAGTAACAGTCACAATGATTGGCAAACCTTCTGGAATAGCAGCAACAGCCAAAGACACAGAGACTTGGAACATTTCCAGCCATGATTGACCTTGGAAAACACCAATTAGACAAATGATACCAATAACGATGAAACTGGCAGTGGATAAATCCTTTCCCAGTTTGTCCATAGAGTTTTGCAATGGGGTCTTCGGTTTCTCAATATCACTCATCATTTCAAAAACAGCACCAAACGCAGTGTTGTGACCGGTGCCGACAACAACTCCAGTACCGTGGCCATCACGGACTAAAGTACCCATGTATGCAATGCAATGGCGTTCTGTCAATGGAATTGAGGCTCCTGGCGTATGTGGCAAGATAGTGTCGGTGGTTTTGTGAACGGGATCAGTCTCACCAGTCAGGTTACTCTCATCAATTGACAAATGAACAGCATCTGTCAACCTGATATCAGCAGGAATTCTGTCACCAACAGAGAAATGAACCAAATCACCAGGCACTAATTGGGCAGCTAAAACCTCTTTGACAGATCCATTTCTTATTAAATGTGCTTCTGCAGGGACAAGTTTGTTCAGGGCTTGCAAAGACTGCTCAGATCGGTACTCTTGGATAAAACCAACAGTGACAACAATAACGATGGCCAACGTGATACTGACGGAATCATCAATGTTACCCATCAAGAAACTAATAAATGCAGAACCAATCAATAGCAAAATCAAACGATCCTCATAGAAAGTTGCTAGGAACTTCCAAATCAGACTCTCTTCTTCTTCGGAGTTCAACTCGTTGAGACCATGAAACCCTCTTCTTTGGGTGACATCTTGCATTGATGTTAGACCTTGCTTCACGTCAGTTTTCAGATCAGACACAGTCTCTTCAATTGATAGCTGTGAGTATTTGAATGATGGAGAGTCATCCTGTGGAGAGTCTTCGCGGCTCAGTGAAGTCAATTCTGCGTTGAATGGGTTGGACATGTGTGATGAGTTCGTGATTTATAGGTTGTGTTGGTTGGAAGGTCAGAAGTCTCTTTAGAAGTGAATCAACACTAAGAAATATGATGGAGGATGACTATAATGGAGTTGATTCTCTCAAAATGCAGATGACGAGTGCTCTTATAGTCTATGAGTGAGCTAAAACCTTTGATCGAGTAATCCCCGTATCTTCGAGCCTTGGAAAACACCCACAAATCTTGAATTCAAACAGTACACCTATTGAGTTTCGTTCTGAAACTCTAACAGTCCAAGGAAACAAGTGCTAGATGAGCACTAAAGCAAAAAATCACTTCAAATGACGCGTTGTAAAGAGAATCTAAAATGCCTGTTCGCCAACAAAACCTTTTGTTTTTTCTGCAAGTCAAAATCTCATTAATAAAATCTTACGTAATCAACAACTGTTAAGTAGAGCACCAAGAGTAATAAATTTCGCGAAATTATTATCACGATTTATTACGGTAATAATGGTGGTAAATTTGTAATACACTATACTATGGGTACAATTTACCTCCCAAAATGAGATAATTCTGGAAATACTGACACATTTATCTGAAGTATAATACAATCTCGATGCTGCAACTAGAAAGCTGCTAAAACTCACATAGCTCCCTATCACTACACTCATCATCGTGATTCGTCATCAAAAGATTCATTCGCATAGTATCCTTCTTCAGATAGCCCTACCAGACTCCAGTTCAGACCCAACCTTCAATGTTGCTTCTTTGTAAAAGTGCATCACTATCTTCAAGTGTTTTTGCTGAGATTCTCTTTAAATCAGATCTTGACACGTCACACTGTAGAGAGCCAAAACAACCAGCATGAAGATGTTTCAATTTGAAAAAAAAAAGCACATGACTTCTTCTATTCGATATCGCCCACTGTCCACATGGAAAAAAGCTCCAGATTCATTTCGCGGGTGTTAACACTATGAATAATAATCATTATTACAATTTACTACCTTCGATTACCCTATTGCCACCGAATTACCAAGTGTTAGTAATAGGGTCGAAATTGGTAATATGTGTGGTAATACTGATTACTGGTCATCGATAATCCAGGAAACTTATTACATTCAGTGTTCTATACACTTAAGCAGTTAAGGGGGTATTTGGAAAACTTAGCATTTATTCTATTACTACTGATAATTAACAAATCATATGACATATGGCACGCAGAGGTGAGCAGAACAAACGGCCAAGACGCAATCCAGGTACTTATCCGGAGGATCTGACAAATTGAATTATGAATAGCCTTATTAATCATGTCGCTGATGACAGGACACCCTCTAATGGGCTCACTTTGACTGAACAAGCAAGTTTTGTGTTGATTGACCAAGCATTATCTTCCCCAATCGCAGGACTTCAAGAGACTCTGAAAAGAAACGCATACTGTAAGGCGACAAAAGAAGATGCCAAATTTCCAAATAAACAGAAGGTCAATAAGTTTGGTAAGAATTGCCACTGTTTGTTCATGAGTCTCCATCCAGGTTTGGATTTGCTTCAAGCAGAGGGTCAGACGTTGTCTAACTCACCTACCATCATGTTCAGAACCTCTGGTATGGACAAATCAAGACTGATTTCAAGTCAGAATCTCTCTGTCTTTCCTATTCTGTGTTCCCCCTTAATTGACCATGATGGACATCCAGTGAAACCAAGGAACGTTCTCAATTCCTTTGATCTTCAAATAACAGAAATGTTTGAATCAATGACCAATGAAAACTTGTCTCAAAAGGAGGGAACAAACAACTTGGTAAGTGGATAACCTTTGTCCTAAATGGAATAGAAGGTCTCCTTACCATTAAACGAGACGTTAAAGTACTAATCAGCAATTTTGAGAAAACGTCTTCGATTCCAGAACCGATCAAAACAATGACCCTAACTCGGTATCTGAAAGTCATCACCGAAGTGTTTGCTCACCTGGGACTACCTGGTTTTTGTCAATTACCAATACAAGTGTGGGATGGGCATGCTTATAACAGAACCACATGGGGAAGTAACGGCAACCATTCTAGCCTTACATCAAGTGACATTGTATTGTCATGTTATGAGCAAGCTTATGTGGCTGGTTATGCTGTTGTCAGTGACGAGATCATGAAGTCTAATTCTGATTCGAATGAGCGCTCAGATGCAACTTCGTCTAGAAACAAGATTCGGCAACCAAGCTTAACAACTGTCGAACTGAGATGTGAAATTACTGGCATTGATCCGGCTCAGTGCTCAGGCTCGGCAGGTAACCATTTGTCTTTAAGCTTGGGGTTATTTGATCCCTTTGGTTCCAAAAATTGGTGGGTTGGTGCTGCAGGCCAGAACTCACAAGCTAAAAGCAAAGCTCTTGATGAAAGTTTGGACAAGGTTTGTACTACATTTGAACAACTGTTGCTGTGCATCGTTATCTACGGGGTTAAGACCGAAGGTACTAACTACCCCCTGCAATTACTCAGTTTTCTCTGATCTGGAGCTTTCAACCGTTTTCCTTCAACGAGATATCCAAGCTTCACACAAACTGTCAAACGCAGCTTGTAACGAATATATTAGCCCCTTTGATTTTGATAACATCATGTCGCCACAGGTCTGTAATCCAGCTTTTGTTGAACTAATTGAGCTCTTGTGTGAAGTAGAGTACCATCTGAAGAGCTCAATGGCTGCAGATATCAATGAACAGGGACGAAAAATCACGTTTCTTTATGAGAGGTGTAATCTGCTTGTGTCCACTTTGGGAAAACGCAACGTGGTGTCTACTTCACAAACTTGGGGGTTGACCGATCCAGAGGACGAATATCCCTCAGTGCTCACAGTGGCTGAGGGGCACACTTGGCTCGTAA
This sequence comes from Barnettozyma vustinii, assembly GCA_030569515.1. NCBI lineage: Eukaryota > Fungi > Ascomycota > Saccharomycetes > Phaffomycetales > Phaffomycetaceae > Barnettozyma > Barnettozyma vustinii. The sequence continues at coordinate 15,845 of JAJMLD010000066.1, forward strand.
TTCCGATCTGTTATTCAAGTTTTAGCTCTCTCGTGTGTTGAAACTTTATTGAATGCTGCAGAACTAGTCTTTGATTACAAAACATCAAGTTTTGAAGAGTTCAAGAACATGTTGAACCAGAAGCTGATAGGGTCAGACTTAATCAAAAGCATACTTGGAATAATCTTCTTGGATGTTTAGAAAAATATTAAGAACGATGAAATTCAAAGTGAGGGTGCTTACACCTACATCAGAAAGCTGCGGAGCTCTTGCCAAAACACCGCTTCCCTGGCTCAAACTATTCCCCTGAGATTTCTTGATTTCAATTCACCCAATGGATCACACTCTTTCAAGACACTTCAAGAATTTTATACTCTTATTATGCTATTTCAGAGGAAACATACTCTGGCCAGTTCGGACTTGAAGGATTTGGAAGGATTTGACATTCAGAAGTTTATCCAATCCCAGCTCAAACCAGATTCGGCTTTAAAGAAGAATCCCAAGGATCAGGGTGAGAGAGGAAAAAAAACCTGGCGGAGAAGACCAGTTCAAATAGAAAGATGAAAGCAAAAGTGATCACGGTGGAGAGTCTGATGACCACAAGGACAGAGTTGAACTTTCCTTCTCACACTAAATGCATACCACTGAAGAGATTATCTCCACAAGTTCCCGACAAGATGCTCATGACGGAGAAGGAAGTCTCGCCCACTCAACCGAACTGAATACTTCTCTCTTCGACTCTCAACCCCTTACATTCACTTGAAAACATTCACGTCCTACAATACCTAAACTTCAGGGCGAAAAGTCGTCAATTGAAGTACCAATAATTACTTGCAGTTCAACAAACCCCTTTTACAGCTGGTATGATCCACAATATGACAACATGGCAGGTCTTCTTGCAAGTATAGACCCTTCCAAAACCCAGTTCAAAGTTCTTCAAAGCGACCTTGAATCCCTCTCAGAGATCTTCGTTTTGAACATTGACCTTCTTTGCAATCTTTTCCCCTGTTTTGAAAGGCACAGAGGTATACTTCCAACCAAAATGGTGGCAAAGTTTTTGCCTCGATTGTCACATTGATGGGCCTTGGAAGGAGAATAGAGGAGGCATGATGTCTCCCAGTTGGAATCCAGATGTATAACAACATGGCTGAGAACGAGGCCGAACTTGCTGCTAGAGCTGGAAAGATCGAAGGTGTACCTCGAGTATTGGCTAGTGGTCTCTTTGAATTGTGGACTAGCCTTTTGGCAGAAGGATGGATGTCTCTACTGGAGTACATTGAGCCAGATGAAGGATGTCAGATTGATGATCTTGTCCATAGGAAACCAAGGGATGTTGAATTGTTGAAGAAACTTTGCAAGGAAACTGAGGCACTTGTTGAGAGGGTTGAAGAGGAGACAGGTATTCTCCATAGCGACTTAAGTCGTTCTAACCTTGTTATTCATGATATTTAGGTCCACTTGATAGAGTTCGGTTTCATTATTGAAAGGAACACCAAAGATTTGGACTACTACAACAAGAAGAAGGTCAAGCAGATGCGAGTCTTGAGACAACAGGTATTTGGATTACCACTCACGAAGGAGCAAATATAATCTAAAGTGATAATAATTAAAAAAAAAAAGGAAAGGAATGGGCGAATCGCGATGGGTAACGTGACACTTGTTACGTGAATCGTGATTATTTGATTTTTAGGTTCCACATTGTAGGTACCAATTTTATATTGATGCATTGCTGTATGTTGACAAAGTACTGAAGATACTTCTTAGTTGAACTGCCCGCTGAGCAAAACCGGTAAGGGCAGAATAGTTCGCGATATCTGTGCTGGAATTTCTTTTTCCAGTTGGGCTGAATTGGTTGAAGAACGGAAGAACTTTGCACCACAACAACTACTATAGAGAGATGCGATATGTTAGGGATTTTGTACAAGTTATTGTGAGCTGTTGGAGCGTACATTTGGCGATCAATCAACAGGATTTCGATGTTTCACTGCAAATATGCCCATGAGATGCCCTCTCCGGGTAACCTCAAAAGTTTTTCCCTATCATAAAATTTTTTTAAATCACTATACTACCGAATAACACTAACTAGATCCCACATTAACCACTTCACTGGAACCACATGTCAAAAGCCACACGTACAGCCGATTTCCATACTCTGGAACGTGAGGCCCGTTTCCAGAATCCTCCAAAGGATAAGTCTGCGTTTCCGCTGCTTCAGGAGGCTGTCAAACCACACATTGGTTCCTTCAATGCCCTTACTGATGGTCCAGGTGGTGGTCTGCTTAACCTCGGTGTCAAGGACATTGGCACTAAGACCATCTTTGACTCTGCTGAGGATGGAAGATTGGGTAACAAGCTCCAAATCAGAGTTGACTCGGTCCAACTGGCCAGACCTGCTGTCCCATCCACAGACAAGCTCTCTACAGACAGAAAGACATGGCCATCAGAGTCCAGAGAGAGAATGGTGTCTTACAAGGGGAAACTTCTCTTGAAGGTGGCCTGGAGTGTCAATGGCGAAGATGAGATTACAGAAGTTAGAGATGCCGGTCAAGTGCCTATCATGGTTCAATCCAACCGTTGTCACTTGGAGACCTTGTCACCAGAGGCACTTGTTGCTGCCAGAGAGGAATCAGACGAACTTGGTGGGTACTTTGTTGTAAATGGTATTGAAAAGTTGATCAGAATGTTGATTGTTCAGAGAAGAAATCACCCAATGGCGATTATCCGTCCATCATTCGCCAACAGAGGGGCTGCGTACTCTCAATTCGGTATCCAGATCAGATCGGTGCGTCCAGACCAGACGTCTCAGACCAATGTTTTACATTACTTGAATGATGGTAATGTCACTTTCAGATTCTCTTGGAGAAAGAATGAGTATTTGGTTCCAGTTGTGATGATCCTAAAGGCACTTGTGGAGACAAATGACCGTGAAATCTTTGACGGTATTGTTGGCAGCGACACTGAGAATTCTTTCTTGACTGATCGTTTGGAATTGTTGTTGAGATCTTACAAGAGTTACAACTTGCACTCTAACCAGGAGACCTTGGCTTACCTCGGTGACAAGTTCAGAGTTGTCTTTGGTGCCACTCCTGATGTGTCTGATGTCGATGTTGGTAAGGAAGTGCTGAAGAGAATTGTGCTTGTCCATTTGGAAGAGGATAACAGAGACAAGTTCAGAATGCTTCTTTTCATGATTAGAAAGCTCTACACTTTAGTTGCTGGTGACTGTTCCCCAGATAATCCTGATGCCACTCAACATCAAGAAGTTTTGCTTGGTGGTTTCCTGTACGGAATGATTATCAAGGAGAAGATTGAGGAGTACCTGGCTAACATTCGTTTACAAATCCAATCTGATGTCTCACGCGGTATTGCTGTGAACTTCAATGACAGAAAATACATGTCGAGAGTGTTTCAGCGGACAAACGAGAACATTGGTCAGAAGCTGCAATACTTTTTGTCCACTGGTAACTTAGTCTCCCAATCCGGTTTGGATTTACAACAAGTGAGTGGTTACACTGTTGTTGCTGAGAAGATTAACTTCCATCGTTTCATTTCTCATTTCAGAATGGTGCATCGTGGTTCTTTTTTTGCGCAGTTGAAGACTACCACTGTCAGAAAGTTGCTTCCTGAGTCTTGGGGGTTCCTATGTCCAGTACACACTCCTGATGGTTCTCCATGTGGTTTGCTTAACCATTTTTCTCACAAGTGTGACATTTCCACCTCTGCTTCTGATGTGAGTGGTGTGCCAGCTGCTCTATCTGCCCTTGGTGTTTCTCCTCCACACGTCTTTGCTGCTGGTCCAAATGTATCCTGTGTCCAGCTGGATGGTAAGATTGTTGGTTGGACCACCCATGAGCAAGCCAAGATTGTCGCACAGACATTAAGATTCTGGAAGGTTGAAGGCACACATAACTTGCCATTGGACTTGGAGGTTGGTTACGTTCCCCCATCCACCAAGGGTCAATACCCAGGCTTGTACCTATTTGGTGGCCATTCCAGAATGATGAGACCGGTGAGATACTTGCCATTGGACAAAGAGGACATTGTCGGTCCATTTGAACAGGTTTACATGGACATTGCTGTGACACCACAAGAGATTCAGTCCAACATTCACAGTCACGTCGAATTCACACCAACCAACATTTTGTCTATCTTGGCCAACTTGACTCCATTCTCTGACTTCAACCAATCTCCTAGAAACATGTACCAATGTCAGATGGGTAAGCAGACAATGGGTACGCCAGGTGTTGCCCTTGTGCACAGATCCGACAACAAGCTGTACAGACTGCAGAGTGGACAAACACCTATTGTTAAGGCCAACTTGTATGACGAGTACGGTATGGACAATTTTCCTAACGGTACCAATGCTGTTGTTGCAGTCATTTCATACACTGGTTACGATATGGATGATGCGATGATTATCAACAAGAATGCAGACGAGCGTGGATTCGGTTACGGGACCGTTTACAAAGTGGAGAAAGTTGATTTGAGCCAAGGCAGACGTCGTGGTGATCCAATCACTCAACGAATTGGGTTTGGTGCTGACGAGTGGCCACAAGAATGGAGAAAGACACTGGATGAGGATGGTTTGCCAATGATTGGTGCACGTGTTGAAGAAGGTGATCCAATCTGTGCTTACTACGATGAGACTTTGGGAAAGACCAAGGTTAAGACCTACCATTCTTCCGAGGGTGCGTACATTGAGGAGGTCAAGTTACTGGGTGACGATGCTGGTGAGTCCATTCTCCAGAACTTGACCATCAAGTATCGTGTTACTCGTGCCCCGATGATTGGTGACAAGTTCTCCTCTCGTCACGGTCAGAAGGGTGTCTGTTCCAGAAAGTGGCCAACCATTGACATGCCATTCAGTGAGTCTGGTATGCAGCCAGATGTTATTATCAACCCTCATGCCTTCCCATCGCGTATGACCATTGGTATGTTTGTTGAGTCTCTTGCTGGTAAGGCTGGTGCTTTGCATGGTATCGCACAGGACTCCACACCATGGACATTCAGTGAGGACGATACCCCAGCTGACTACTTTGGTGAACAGTTGAGAAAATCTGGTTACAACTACCACGGTAACGAACCGATGTACTCTGGTGCTACTGGTGAGGAGTTGAGATGCGACATTTACATTGGGGTGGTGTATTACCAAAGACTGAGACACATGGTTAACGATAAGTTCCAAGTGAGATCAACAGGTCCAGTGAATTCTTTGACAATGCAACCAGTTAAGGGCCGTAAGAGAAATGGTGGTATCCGTGTGGGTGAAATGGAGAGAGACGCATTGATTGGTCATGGTACTGCCTTCTTGTTGCAAGACCGTTTGCTGAACTCGTCAGATTACGCACAAACCTCCGTGTGTCGTTCATGTGGCTCCTTGTTGTCATCGCAGACGTCTGTTCCAAGAATTGGATCCACTGCATCTGTTCGCTGCAGAAACTGCTCTACTAAGCTGGAACAGGCTTCCCATTATGTTGAGGACTCCGAAATTTGGGAAGATGGCCAAGGGACTAAGTTTGTTGGTGGTGCCGACACAACGACTGTGGCTATTCCATTTGTGTTAAAGTATCTTGACTCTGAACTTTCAGCAATGGGTATCCGTCTGCGTTACAACGTGGAACCTAAATAATCACACCCATTTCTTTGCATTTGTACATTAGATGAAAAATAAAACGTAATTATAACCAGCACTTGAATGTTGTGTAGTGATTCTTATAACACCATTGCTGTGATGATCCAATTACACCCGGTCAGATCCAAATGGAAAATTACCGCACACAGATTCTTAATGAGCTCATTAAAGGCTGGTTCACTCAACAACTGTGGGAATATGTTCGAGTTAACCAAAGGGATTCAAATGGTCGTTTACCTCAGACATCATCCCCAGCCCGCCAGCAGCTTTGATATTGGGTGAACAAAAACAGTGGAATTCTCAAGATCTGGTAAAGCTGAGTAGTTTCGATGAGCAACTCGTGCGATAAAACTATGTTTGGCTATGTACATTGACACCTGCTCGAAGGTACGGGAATCTTTCTTCAAATTAGAATCAAGACATTGAATTTTAATAGAATGATAAGATGATTTAAATACTGGAACATCAATACCGATTCGATCACCACCATTATTCACCAGAAGATAATCTGGACCAAATGGACAAAAAAGACCCAAGCTTAAGGATGAACGACCACCAGAAAAAGCAAAGGACCTCACAGGATCAAGTCCAGTGGTGTTACATTTAAGTTTAATCAACATCAAGTTTGAAACCTTGTTCTAAGTCCTAGGAGAGGAAGCCGGACCTGGGGGACCACTCATGGCGGCGTGTTCTTGTAAGGGAATCCTATTGGTCTACCGTATGAAGGTGGGGTTGCACATGGGGAGTTGTAATTGAAATTATATCCTATGATGTTGGATATAAACCTCATAGGAAATCCAAATACTATCCAAATAATATCCAAATTTTATCGGAAATACAATCCAAATATTAGCCAAATATTATCCAAATATTATCCAAATATAAATATCCAAATACAATCGTACAGTGATCCGATCCACTATACGATTTCACATATGCTTGTCGTTTCTGTTGCCTGCAATATCTATATATATCCTATCGACTAAATTGTTTCTCTTTTCATTCTCATGGTATTGCTTCAATCTTCAGATAAGGATCTGTTAATGATTACAAACGTTCCATGATTTGATCATCGAAGGACTTCAGCTTGGATCCATCCACCTGTGATCGTCATCATCATTCAAGGAATAGCAAAATATGGAGTAGATCGGGCTCTTACTTGATAATATGGCCTTCGATTTGTTCATTGCTGAGATACTTGTGACACTCAGACACTGGTTTCTGGAGACAGCTCTGCAGCTCCTCTGAGGCACTTGACACATTTTTTACATTTCCCGCACTAAACTCAGCACACTCCATAAGGGATTAGATAGGCCTTCAATTAACAATAGCTGCATTGTGTTTATAATTCTTTGCTTTAGTCACCATTCACAAGTTCTCACCCCAAAACTATAGACTATAGTAACATTTTCGTTGTGTAAATGCTCTTTTCCCGAATCTGGATCATATTCTATGATGACATAATACATTAGACCTGTTAAAATTGGGAGATGTTGGTAGTATCAGGAAGTGTACAGACACTCTGCTGTGGTCCGTACCAATTCTTTAACTCATTTTTTTTTTCGAGACCCACCAACACCATATCAACGGTAGGTCTGCCCAACACATTCACTATCCACACTCACATCGCCCAACATGATTGGTCTTTTCAGAGGCATTATGCGCCCACTCGCTTCAGCCACTGCGTCGCCACTCACATCCAGCTTCCAGCCATCCTTCTTTGTTAGAACACTGATGAAGTCACACAAGGGTGCTGCCAAAAGATGGAGAAAGACAGCCAACGCCTTCAAGAGAAAGCAGTCTGGTAGAAACCACGGTAACACGGGTTGGAGTCGTCGTACTTTGAGTGATGGTGACAGCAAGAGAATGAGTAACGAGGCACAGACGAAGAGATTGAAGAAGTTGTTGCCGTACCATTAGGAGTGGGATCGATTGTTAAAACAATGCATGTACATAGAGGTCAGTCGTTTGAACTGTAGGTTTTGTAAATTACGGGTTGGAATTCTATATAGTTTCTTCATAGATTAGGGCTCTTTCATGTTTGTATGTCAGCAGTAACTCAATGTATGCGCTACCCACTCTTCGTATTCAGCCTGCATCCACTTTGAACTGAATTGGTATTGTTTGGTAATCATCGATCCATACTTCTCCAACCCTGCCTTTTCATAAAAGGGGAACCCATACTTCAACTTCAAAGTCTTAAACCATCGATTGTAAGTGATCAAACTATTGACGAATTCAATACTCTGTTGAATGTCTCCTATCCTCAATCCACCATTCTGCAAAGATAGCATCGACTTCACCACTGTGGTTTTAGAGCCAATTTGTTCACTAAGTACCTTGTGATTTACAACAAAGTAGCAGTTTAGCACTAATCCACAGATAAGGGTCCATTCATTGGCAGCCTTGGCGGAGTATTTTTGGAAAGTTTGGAGGATGTTGTGGGCAATGGATGAATCTAGTTGAAACTTGTTGCACAGAGATGTGATCTCTCTTGAAGTTAATAAATGCAGGAAAGCCTCTGAAGGCGCTATTTCTGCTTCTTCTTCAAGCTCTTTCTTCAAGTTCTTCACTGGTGATTTTTGCGGTGTGGTGGCGGTCGTGGCGGTCGTGGTTGCGTCGGTTGCAGCAATGGCTTCCAGTCTTTTTTGGAACTCTGTCTTCGTCTTTGAGCCAGGTGGTCTTCCTCTGCCCCTCTTCTGTGGAGATGGAGTCACGGGCACTGGATCAGGGTTGGCTCTTTTGCGTGGAGTGGCCTGTGGTGTTGGTGCATTGGAATCAGAAACGAGGTTGTACTTGAAGATCGCAAGAAGAGAGCGTGAAAGTTTTGCAGGTATGGGGAGATTCTTCAATGACGGCTCAGGAAGGTCCAGTTTATCCTGCATACGCTCTGCTGCGATGAAAGCTGAGAGGTGGTAGCGTGCCACCTCTTCTGTTGGGTTGAGATTGATCTTGGACTTGGAGGAGTTGTAAAGAGTCGTGGTGAGTTTCTTTAGAGCCGGAGGAACTTGCTCGGACAGAGTGGGCAGCACATCTCGTATCGACTGTTCAATGATCTGTGTGGACATTGGCCTGGAGTGTTGTGTAGTGCAGGTGATCAATCAGCCAAAGCACTTCGCGATTTGAAAAGGGATGAAAACAAAAAAACGACAACCCAAAACGGCCCCACTTTGATCAACCCAAAAACAACGTGAAGGCCGCTCAAAATGCTCGCATCCAGTCGCCAGTTCTTCGTCAACACACCATCACCACTGTGCCGTACACTGGCAACCTCATCTCAACTTTTCCAGCGCCACAAGCCGGCCATTGTCCACATCAATGAACACCCTCACGACACAGCAAAAGAGCTCATCAGTGGTGCTCCACAGGAACTCATCACCGAGCGTGTCGTCCGTATCTTCAAGGACGCCAAACCAGCCACACAGAGTGGTACATATGGCTCTTACTTTTGGAAGCTGGACTGGGACGTTCTCGGTAAGGGCAACCGTTGGGAGAACGACCTTATTGGGTATCAAAGTTCTAGCGACTACATGCAGGGCACGCAGATGAACTTCGACACCAAGGAAGCTGCCATTCGTTTTGCTGAGGGTCATGGTTGGTCTTACACGGTCCATGAGCCAAACGAGCGTCGTTTCAAGAAGAAGGATTACTCTTCAAACTTCGTCCACTCGCCAACAAAGTTGAAGCACATTAGAACCAAATGATATATTGTCCATTGGGACCCTTGTTTATCTATTTATTTATTTATTTATTTATTTATTCGCTTATTTATTAACGGTTGATGTGCACACCCACAGAGCTGCTGTTCAAATACACATATATACGTCTGCCAAAACTTACCGGGTAGTATGTGGTGTATCTATACACCCACACACCACGGCCGTAACTAATCTTCGCTTTCTACAAATCAACAACAAAATAAAAAGAAAGACCAGGACATCTTCTCAGAACTACCGTTGAAAAGCAAAGCCTGACGCGTGCTTGGATGTCATATCGCAAACAGAGGAACTCGTTGAACACCTTCTTCCCCGAAAGGGGCTCCTCCCACAGCCCAGCGGAACGATATGACGACTCTTATCATGACAGAAGACCGGGAGGGCGGTTCCAGAAGGATCTTTATCCACCAAGGGGACAAGGGAGTCGAGGCACCAGACCACCGCTCGGACATGTCTCGGTGTACAGGGACAACTCTAAGTATCCTGTGGACACTTTCACTGATCCTCAACCCCAAGGGACACGTAGTCGAGAGCATGTGCCAGAACCTGTCAAGTGGGATAACTCCTACGATGCGCAGTTTGCAGACCAACAACACCATCTTGATGCCAGTGGGGACTTTGTGTTTGACGAGTCCAAGTCTTTGTTGAATAGACCCTGGTGCAAGATTGCGTTTGACCCTGATCTCGCTAAGGAGAAGACCAAACAACCAGCTACATACAAGAAGATTGACATGCAGACTATAGGTAAGACCAATGATCCTAGACTGAGACATGGGTTCAAGGAGTCGTACAAAGGAATGAAGAAGATGAGGAAAAAGCTGATATCAATGGATAAGCTCTCTTTTGCGAGGTTCACCTGGGACAAATACAGTGTTGGCACACCACCTACTGCTGAAGTTGTCATCACTGGTCTCGGAGCTGTCGTTTCTGACGTGTATTTGAAGAACCAACTCAAGTCGATTGGTCCTGTTGCTGAACTGGAGGACATTCTCGATCCTCAGAATGGTACGCCATTGGGTCTGGTGAGGGTGAAGTTTGATGGTACCCCAGATAAAGCCAACAAAATCGCCAGGAAAGCAGTAGAAGAATTGGACAGAACCAACATCAAGGGTAAGTCCATCAGACTCCATTTGAACAAGAAGGGACGAGTGCTCGAGGATATCAAGAGTCAAACCCTCAAAGATATGAGATTGAAGCAAAAGATGACTGAGTTTGAAGAGAAGAAGGCATCCATGCCGCAGGCTCCCAAGGCAGTCCTGCATGCCATTTCCAGGAAGAAACAACTGAACCTCCCTGTCAGAATCCCAGCATCAATGGAGGATGACCCACACCTGTCATCAGCAAGGTTCAAGGGTCCACCACCTCCACCAGCAAGAAACCCAACCACCACTGCCTCTACCACCATCACATCTTCTTCGTCTACCACAACATCAGCAGCACTACCGACGCCCAAAATTGTCACCACAGTCAGCACAGATCCAGTCAAGCAACGCATCACTGTTCCAAGTGACCTTGACAAGTTTGTCAAGGGTCGTTCCTTCATCTTCCTCCCATCCAAGTACCTCCGTCATCAACTGGACCGTAATGACATCAAACGTGCATTGGAGACATACGACTGGACTCGTGTTCTGGAGCATTCGATAGGAATGTTTGTGGTGTTCAACAGCCCCAAGGAGGCTAAGAGGTGCTTTCAGATGGCGAATGGTATAAAGTTGTACAAAGTGAATCTGTTTATGGAGTTGCAGTTGCCAGAGGGTTACAATCCTACTGAGGAGGATGACGATTACTCTAATCAAAAGAGGGATGTCTTGGAAGAGGCTACGTCACTTTTATCCAAGGAGTTTGAAGATGCATTGCAGAAGGACATCAGAACGAAGGTTATTGGACCTGCAGTATTGGAGTTCCTCAATCTTGACAATTTCCCTGACTTGAAGGCAGATATTGAGGCAAAGCAGAAAGCCAAAGCAGAAGAGAAGCGTAAGGCTATGAATGGTGACGTGCCTGAGGTGAGGAGTGAATTGTCCGTTGCTGAAAATGGTGCCATTGATGTATTTTCACTGAACAAGCAGTTACCGAAGTTGCCTAGCTTTAGGAAGAAGGTAGGGTCAGTTAAGGTGGAATTAACAACAAGCCCGAAGTACAAGAAGATTCTGGAGAAGAAGAAGAAGAAGCACCTCCCATTGAACTATTCGTTAAACTTTGATGACGATGCTGCGACTGAGAACACAGACACAAGAGAGAACAGCATCTCTACCCCACAGTTGGAAGAGTCACACAAGGAGCTTGTAACTGAGCCACCAAAGAAGAAGGCCAAGAAGGTTGTCAGCCCGATCAAAAAGATGGAGCACGTTTTGTTCTCTTCGTCGTCTGAGGATGAAGATGAAGATGAAGATCAAAACAGCAAGGAGTCGACACCAACCACACCAGAGGATGAGAAGATGGAAATTGATGTCTCAATAAAGAATCAGAATGAAGATGAATTCATGAAAGATGTTGATGAGGATCAGATTGATGAGGCCAAGACAGAGGATGCCGATTTTGACCTCTCTTTCTTTGACACCTTGCACAAACCTACGAGAAGCAGCTTGCCTGTGCCTGTTTATGAAGATACGCTCCCAGAATCGACAATGAATCTGAATGACTTGCAAAAATTGGTGAAGGATGATGAAGATCTTGCCCTCTTGAAAGAGCTCTACAAGGATGAGGTTGTAAACACTCCAATCATGGTGGATTTAGACTACTGGGCTTGGAAGCAGAAGAACCTGATTGAGTGTTATGCTGAAAATACCAAAGATGTCCTCACGGTCTCCAACACACTTCGAAACCCCACTGGATCTCACAAGTCTCAAGGGTACTCCAAGATTCTTGACTCTGTCAAGGTGGAGTATCTGCCACATCGTAAGAAGGTGCATGATCCACTAAGCACCATCCAAGTGGAAGACGAGAATGACACATCCAAGGTGCAATCTTCGCGTGCCAACCGTTCCAATAATAGAAGATTTGCCTATGAGGTGAGCAACTTCAATGCTGACAATGAAATTTTGACCATGAACCAGTTGAACAAGAGACGGAAACCAGTTTCATTTGCAAGATCTGCAATTCATAACTGGGGATTGTATGCACTGGAGCCAATTGCTGAACGTGAGATGATTATTGAGTATGTTGGTGAACGGATCAGACAACAGGTTGCTGAATTTAGAGAGAAGGCTTACCTCAAATCTGGAATTGGTTCCAGCTACTTGTTCAGAGTTGATGAGAATACTGTGATTGACGCTACGAAGAAGGGAGGTATTGCGAGATTCATCAATCATTGTTGCGTACCTAGCTGTACAGCCAAGATCATCAAGGTTGAGGGAGTGAAAAGAATTGTTATCTACGCATTAAGGGACATTGCTGCTAACGAGGAGCTGACCTACGACTACAAATTTGAGAGAGAGACAAATGACAATGAACGAGTACGGTGTTTGTGTGGAGCTGAAGGATGCAAAGGGTATTTGAACTAGGAATGAGAGAAGGCTTGGATAGCCTTTCATTTTGCAATTCATGTTTAATTAAAGCGATATTTTCTAGTCATATGTCTGCATGATTAATACCAGGAGACAGCGCCTGAAATCTGCTAGTAGAATGTCCCGAATACTGTCTGTGCCCCTTCGGGAAGCCCCATCCATGGTCATCACTGATTATTGGCTTCTGTGATTCTAGTAGTGTTTGAGAACGAAAATCTGAACTGGTTCTTCACCCTGATATCGCAAAGACAGTTACCATATGGCATGATCAAGAAACGTTGGGATCAAGGGCTCGGAAATTTCAGAAGCTCATTCGACGGTGAACAGGGTTTGAAGACCGTTATGGATGGAACACCGGGACAGCGCCGTTTTCCCACGACTGTACAAACATAATATTGTAATAGCCTATAGGACTGGAGTGGAGTACCCAGAGCTCAAAAATACCAGAATTAACCCACATCTGAAAGAGATGCTCAAACAGCAAATGTGATCATAAACTGTACCTCTTCATTCTGTTGAAAGAGTGCTACAGAGATGTATCCTTCAATTTTTTAAGAACCAAGGACAGAGACAAACATGAGAGGTGTCTCTTAATGTGATTGACCTTTTTATCGATCAACATTTTAAAGGATTCTCCTCCTATGGAGAAATACCACCAAAGATATACATGCGAATGAAGGGTTGCACGGAACCAGTGTATTTGCAAGTATACAAGGCTGATAGTTAAACATTTTGGTACAACTAGAGTCAGAAAGGGTGTTGTTGCAAACATATGAGTTGATTATCCCTATAGATACGCATTTAAATCAAGTTGATCATGCAGGTTTGGGTCAGTACACGATTTGGTCAATAAAAACTATCCTTAAGAGATAAAAGAACAATTCCTTAGTTACTCACAACAGTTTATCTTTCTGGAGGTCCCTGTGGTGGATTTCCACCTTGCTGTTGCTGAAAGAACTGCTGCATCATCATCTGTTGCATCTGGAGGAATTGCTGCTGCATTTGCATCATTTGTTCTTGGTTCATATTCGGAGGGAAAGATGGCATTGGTGGCATTGGCATTGCTGGCATTCCTTGCACCTGTGGCACTTGTGGCATCATTCCTGGAGGTGCTCTAAATGCTGATGGATGTGTGTATACGTTTACTGCGGGTTGATTGTACGATTGTGGTTGGCGATGCTGATCTTGCTGTTCTCTTTGTGATCTTGATTGATATCCAAGATTTTGCAATGGCAGTGGTGATGCTGGTGTTGAGTCATTGTACTGTTTATTCTGCCATTTGCTGTTCTGACCTCTTTGTCTTTTGTTTCCTTCTCCATCATCATTTGTCTTCTTATTTTTTCTCTTCTTCTTGGACTGTTTGAACTCTCTCTCCTTCTCATCATCAGAAAACTCCTGCTCCTCCTCAGGAAGCTCCTCATCATGCCAATTACTGGCATCGGTGCCCCTGATGGCCTTAATTGTATCTGTATAGACAAATGATGACTTTGGAACCACATAGAATGCCTTGGCACCTTTCTTATCCTTGAACTTCTCCATCTCCTCGGTTTTGTTGAACTTGACTCTGTAAAGTGGGAACGACACTGGTCCAAAAACTTCATGCAAAAGCCCCAATGGTGTTTTATCCTCCAAACACAGCACTGATCCCTCTCTCAAGAATCTGAACTCACCAGATAAGTTCCCCTTAACAATAATGTTCTTCTCCACTATAGAGATGATCTCACCAACGTGCTCAACAGGGTCATTTTCAGCAATAGCGAAACCTTCAGGAAGCTCATCTGCTTGTTCTTCGGCTTCATTCTTGGACTTAATAGGTTCGTTGGGACCATCATCCTCTTCCTCTTCCAAAGCATCCACAAAGTCGTCATGGTTATCGTCATCATCACTGGAGGAACCGTCACTACTACTATCGCTATCACAGCTGGAGCCCTCTTCATCTTCATCTCCAGAGACGCCCTTTTTCGACTCTAGCTTCACTTCCACTTGTTCTAGAATATCATCTAGAAAATCCACCGCTGATGTCTCTGTAGTTGAGGGTTCATCGGTCTGTTCCAGAGTGTTTTCAGTGATTGTGTCATTGGTTTTCTGTTCGGATTGATCAAAATTCAGATCTTCATCCTCAGGGAGGATCTTTTCAGTCACATTTTCAGGAACTATCACTTGCTGTTGATCAATGCTAGCAGACTCTGGTTCCTCCTTGGGTTGCTCCTCATGACAGTCTTCATACACAGTCTGGTCCATGGTGATATCCTGCTTGATTGGTGACTCGGCAACTTGCAGTAAAGCTTCTGTACCCTCGACTGGTATATCTGCTTTTAATTCATCGATGGGAGAGGTCTCAATGATCTCGAACTCGTTGGTCTCTGGTATGTGTGACATTGCTGAAAGAAAGACCAAATGCAAGATGAGACTACATTGAAGACACAGAAAAATTTAAGCGATGAGATGAGATCCGGCCTCTTTACCCTCGGCTCATCACTTCCATAAGTTAGCCCGTCGAGTCTCACCCAGGAAGTTGGCCAAATTGAAAACTGGTGACTGACCAACCGTTCAACAAAAATAAACAGTTCTCTTCGTCACTTGTCACTTGACGAGCTGCAAATCCTCAGATTAGTTAGTAATTACTAAAATTCCTATCACGGATCACACTTTAAGATTAAATCTGAATACACGAATATGACATCGTATCTTAGATGGGTGTAACGTTAAATGTATGTAGTCTAGTACACAATAGAACTTGGACCATCCTCAAAACCATCCACCAACATATCAGAGGGGTTAGACTGCATGTTTGAGAAGTAATCCGCTATGCTAGTTTCCTGATCTTGGCGGAGCTGCTCAGCTCTAGACTTCAATAACAACAACTCAAGATTTTGGTTGTCATCATATTCTAAAGGAAGTGTCTCCAGTTTAACAAAGTATTGGACACATTGTTTTGCTCGTGATTCAATCAGTTCAATGTCACCAATAGAGCTATTGAAGTCAAAGTTCTCCAATTGAAAGTCAGCAGGCTCTGGAAACTCCACTTTGAGATCATGATTCGCTTCCTCTTTCGCCTTCTTTTCCTTGATCTTGGATAAGGTAGTTTTCTTCTTCTGATTGTAACCCCTATTGGTCAGAGTCTTTGACCCTTTGGTCTTGGAAGAACTTTTTGGTTTGGATAGTGGCTTTCTTTTAAGTGTCTCATGCAAAAGGTTCTTAGGCTTTCTTCCTTTTCTTGGTTTCCCAGAATTGAGAATGGAAGGAGAAGTTTCCCACATTGGTACTGAATTGGCTTCAGCCAATTGGTCAAGATCACGGTTGGCATTCAACAAAATTGCATACGTATCCACATCATCTAAGGACTTTTCCAAGAAATCAGGAATGTCAAACTTGATAGAAGCATCTTCGTCTCCAGGTATTTCACCGATGACACTTGAAATTTCATCGTTGTCGGGGAAGTCAGACACGTCTTGTTTAGAATGCTGGTTCTCCCTCTTGGACTGTATTTTCTGCGATTTGGGCGTCTTCAGAGGCTTCGACTTAACCAGTTTGCAGCCTTTAGTTTTTGACTTTGTGGTTGCAGAACCTTTGGTGATTTTCACAGACCTAGCAATTGGCAAATTGTCAAAATCGATATCCAGCAGATTACACGATGTGTTGGAAATGTTCAAAATATCAACAGCTTCGTGGCTATAATTTGAGGGGGACCTTCCTCTGACTATCAATGGTGGTGTTTCAGTGTATGCAAGTGTGATGAAGTCATTTTTGGTGGTGAATCCAACCAACTCAACACATAACTTGAACCTCTTATTGCTTGATGAGGGCTTCTTATAGTTGATTGATGATGAGAACTGTATTCTCTCATATCGAGCCACCTTTGCAATTTTATCATCTGGGTAATATCTTAAACCAGGTGTCTTGTAACAGGCACCATCACAGCTTTGTTCATTGCGTTCAAAATAAAAAACCTGGTCAAGTTTAGCGATCTTAGTGATGTTTCTGACGTTGGCTGATGTTCTAATTACATCGTGGTGAGGCAAATCGCTGGGGATAGCAGGATAGATTGGCGGCGCGAACTGGGGGCCACGATCTCTCTTAGCAGTATGTTGGACCAATGTCACATCTGTCCCATCTTCAGCACACTTAGATATCAACCTCAAGCCAAAATATCTGATTGCAGTTCGTTGTCGGTTCAGAGGATTCTCTGCATAGAAGGAGTCATTCAAAAACTCAGTGAAGCTGTGATTCGTAAATCGAAAAGAACATACCAATGTGAAGTAATTTCTCTTGTATCCAATCCATTCCCCACTAATTCTTTCAAAACCCCTATCAATCCTTGGTGTGATAATTGGGGCCAACTGCTTCCCAGTGATGCTGTGAATGGTATAGTTATTGATTGTGGGAATGAACTGTGGACCAACCTTGAATTGAAGACTTGATCTTGGGGCTAGTTTAGTCTTTCCAACAGAAGACAGAGCTGTGGTCAGAGCAGTCGAGAGCCCAGTGGCGCATCCTATCGACGAGTGATCTGTGGTGAAAGATCTGTAATCTTCGTTCATGGTTACCCTGGAAACAAATGAAATTCAAGAACACGACAGGGCCATCTGCCCAACGGTATCGAAACAGAAGGGAAACTTGGTATTGTGTTCAGAATTCGGCGGGTAGTGTCTTTTTGTGGTCAAACTAACCGCTCGCACTCAAATTGAAAGTAGACGCGAGGATGAACCGGACTTCGCTGTATGAGAGCGGCAACACCAACAGCACCAAACGATCTCTTCTGATTTTTTGGTTTTGTGACCAAAGCTGGAGTGAAAGTAAAGACAAAGTGGAAGAATCCACAAAAGTGATTCGCAGTCATCCTTTTTCTTTAAAGTTTCAGATCTCAGAAATTTGTGTGTTTGTTATGATTTGCAATCGAAATGTAAACAAACAATATTCATCAGTCGTTGAGCTTCAATTCCGCCAAAAACGACGACACTTTCAAGGCACATTCACTCAGAACATCGGAAAGCGCAGTTCCTTCGTCGTTCTTGAAGGAGACAATCTTCAATTCCTCTGCTATTTCCGGATTCAACGCCTGCTCCACATCACCGTCAATAAACAAGTAACTATGGGTCTGGGAATATGATGGATAGACAATATGATCAAAAAACCCAGGTGGATCAACCCAGAAGGACTCCTGTGTCTGATAGCCATTCCTTTTCGATCTTCTAGAGCGTATAGTCTCATAGGAGGCCAAGAGAAGGATGTTCAAGTCAAACAGCTTGAGGACTTCAGGATCATGGTGCAAAAGGAAGCCATCAATAAATGCAATTCTCAAGTTCCTTGAGTTTACCAGAGTGTTAATTTGGGAACGAATCTCTTGTATCGTTTCCAAAGGTACAATCCCTAGGTTTTGGTCCTTGGTATCACTGTTGTATCTGTTTTCAAACGCCTTTGAAGCCGGTGAGAAGTCACCGTGCTGCTGAATATACTTCAGCTCTGTCACAAAAGCTTCAAAGTTGATTGCGTCAGGAGAATCCCAATTCTCGAAGCCAGTAGCCTTGTCTATAGGAATCTCATGGTCAGCTTTGTAGAAGTCGTCCTGATGTAACAATAGCGAGTTTTCTGTGACTGAGTGAAGAATCTTGGCTATAGTAGTCTTTCCGCTTGATGATGCGCCACCCAAACCAATCAAGATAGTCCTTTTGAAGGTCATAGCAGGTTACTTTGTCTGCTTTTAAAGGCTTGTTCTCAATCAAGGGATAACGATTCTTCAAAATCAAGACGATTCCATTACAGGATAAAATTCCTATTTAAGATGTTTCTGGAATTAAAAGAAAAACCACCGTTGCTGATAAATCTCAGCGGTTTGAACTAACTCTCTTATTTTGATTAGACCAACAACACATTTGCTTCAAACCATGTCAGAGCCAATCAACGCCAACCCTACCATTATCGATGAAACTTCATTACCTACAAGATCTGATGATAATGACTTCAAGCTCACAGAGAAATCTTTGAATCATAAACTTGACGATCTTTTAAATCTTGTGATCACTCTCAAGAATACAGATGACACAGCCTCTATTAAGAGCACGCCAACTCTTGAAGAGGATGAAGATGAAGAAGAGGAGGATCCTATTGATCCTCAGGAAATCTTTGATCTCATAGCACACATATCAGACCCAGAGCACCCTTTGACTCTTGGTCAGTTGGCCGTTGTGAACCTTCCGGACATCAAAGTGATAGACTCTGGGAATAAGAACGAGATGGCTGAAGTTGTTGTTAGAATAACGCCTACAATTACACATTGTTCACTGGCGACTCTTATCGGTCTTGGAATCAGAGTGAGACTAGACAGATGCCTCCCACCAAGGTTCAGAAAGACGATTCTATTGAAGGAGGGCAGCCATCAAAGCGAAAATCAAGTCAACAAGCAATTAAACGACAAGGAAAGAGTTGCTGCTGCATGTGAGAATGATCAACTTCTCTCTGTTATTTCTAAGATGCTGGCCACCTGCAAATAAATACTAGGGATTCTTCGGTCCTTTTGTAGTACCATACTGGTATGGGCAACAGCTAAAGCTCATCGGTTTCTGGAGGAAAAAAGTCCACCAAAACATCAACAACCAGAAACTACATCATTGATTGCGATCCTCCAAAATGGGTTTCTTCATTCCACATTCCAACCTACACAGGCTTGGAGAGTATAAGTACCAGAGTGAGGACAGATCACTTATCACCAGGTACGTCCTGAAACCGTTTTGGCAGAAGTTTGTGCACATTTTCCCACTATGGATGGCTCCAAACGTGGTCACTCTGTCAGGACTGGGTTTCATTCTAGTCAACCTGCTCACTGTCTTTTACTATGATCCATACCTAATCAGTGATCAACCTCGCTGGGCATACTTCAGTTATGCTTTCGGAATCTTCGTGTATCAGACTTTTGACGCTTGTGATGGGATCCACGCTCGTCGTACTGGGCAATCAGGTCCATTGGGTGAACTATTCGACCATTGTGTTGATGCTGTGAATACAACCCTATCAGTGATTATATTTTCATCTGTGGCTGGCTTCGGGTATACTTGGCTATTGATTATTTCCCAATTTGCCACACTGGCCAACTTTTACTTGAGTACCTGGGAAGAGTACCACACACACAAGTTGTTCTTATCTGAGTTCTCTGGTCCAGTTGAAGGTATTCTCTTAGTGGCTCTACTATTCATCGTCACTGGAACATTCGGTCCTGAAATTTGGAAGAAGGAATTGACTCAAGTTAATCTGTCATTTGTTCACCTTGATGAGAATTTTGGTGTCACATTGCACCATTTGTTTTCAGCCTTTAGTGCTGTTGGTTTGTACTTCAACATCAATAGCGCCAGAAGGAATGTTCACAATTACTACAAGGACAGCAGAAAGTCACTACAAGCCTATAAGGGTTTGATTCCATTTTTCGCCTACTATGCTACTGTCTTTGCCTGGCTATTGATCAACCCTATCATCATTGAGAAGTACTTGCTTCCTTTTGTGCTCATGATCGGTTTATCAATTGCGTTCAGCGTTGGAAGAATCATTGTTGGTCACTTAACAATGCAAGAGTTTCCAAACTCGACACCAGCTAGCTACATTCCTTTGGCTCAATTCTGTATGTACTTTATGCTGGTGGCATTGGGCTACAATCCAGATTCAATCACTGGTGACTTGATCTGGACTGGTTTCGGTTTGAGTTTGGGCCTGTACGCCATGTTCATTGTGGAGATTATCTATGAGATTACCACCTACTTGGATATCTATACCTTGAGCATTAAGCACCCAAAGAGAGATTAAAGATTTAGATACTATAGAAGAACATACAACAACTTAAATCATATTCCAAACACAGATTCATCATGTGTAATTGTAACAGTTATATACATGTGTCTCAACAACTCTCTCACCTGTTTCACCCCATTCCGTGGAGTTTCATTTAGGCAGTGGTAGCTGGAGCGGCAGCACCCTCAACAGGGGAGGCCAAGATGTCACCAGAACCCTGCTGTAGCTTGAATTCCTTCTCCAACTCCATCAGTTGTTGCTCAGCAAGAATGGAAAGGGATAATGGAACACCTAACAAAAGCGCAGAGGTGGTCAAGTACCAGGTCAAGTTACCAGCCTTCGAGACACCTGAGTAGATGGTGTTGTATGTACCGTTGATAAACCCAGAAATATGTGATCTCTGCTTTGGTGGAAAGATGTCCTTCAAAGCAACGATTCTCTCATAGATGGTTTCATCCTCGTCAAAGTCATCCTCATCATCAGAGTCTTCCTCAGAGTCTTCCTCAAAGTCCTCGTCAACAACTGGAGCGTTGCTAGAGGTATTGGCTTGTTGTTCCTGGAAAGTAGCTTCTTGCTCGTCCTCGATCTGTGTTAGCTTAACCATTGCGTTATAGCTGTTTTGTTTATAGTGGTAACCTTGAAGCTTCCGTTGCTTTGGGTTTTTCACAGTGAAAAGTTGTCGAAAAAATTGAACAGCAAGGTTACCCGGACTTTTTCATAGGTCTCAGAGTTCTACAAAGTGTTGATGTACACAAAACCACAAAAAAGACGCAAGCTATATTTCAATGACGTTGTGCCTTCTTTCATTACTCTAATGATTAAAGGGCTAGTTATGTGATCAGGAAACATGTTCTTTTTGAAGGATTGGCTGAAGAGACGTGTCTCATTTGCCACACAGTCTTTGGAGAGGACACACCAAATCTCTCTTGACCTATCCTACATAACCAACCAGTACCTGTGCTGCTCTTTCCCCACGTCTTGTTTCCCAAGACGGCTCTACAGGAACGATATTCATGACTTGGTCCGCTACCTCAACTTGGCTCATGGAAACAATTGGATGGTTTTCAGTTTGCGAACTCAACACTCCAACGAGTATGACCACACTGCCTCTAACCTTGAAGGAAAGCTCACCAATCACCCCTGGAAGGACCATGAGGGACCACCATTCACATATCTTCTTCGTGTCTTGGATGATATTGGTAACTTCATCGACCTGAAACCTGATAATGTGGCTGTGGTGCACTGTCGCATGGGTAAAGGCCGCTCTGGATTGATTGCAGCCACCTACCTCATGTACAGGAAGGGATACTCCAGGTTTGATGCGGAGAATCAGTTTACTGATAACCGAATGGCTTGGGGATTTGGTGAAGGGATTTCAATTAAGTCCCAGATGAAGTACAGTGTTTACATGGCGCTCTTCTGCGAGTCTGGGAAGATCTATCAAACTGTCTCCATGGCAAACATCAAAATCAGGTTGATCGGTGCTAAATTCAAGGCAAAGGATAGTCATGTGGAACTTTGTGTTGGTGGTTACGATGTTGATGAGAAGGACATTGATCCTGTTTTGATGAGACAATACTCTCAAGATGTTGATAAGGGTGTCATTGAAGCAGTCATCCCAGAGTCTCACAGATACACTGATATAAGAATATCGTTGACACAAGACAATTTTTTGGGGTTAAGAGTAAGTACTGTCTATCTATGGTTCAATCTCTTTTTTGAACAGAAGTACTCTAACAACAACATCGGCAAGTACACTTGGGAGGAGTTTGATGGATTGAAAGGTACAGGAAAGAAGGGATATAGATTATTCAATGAAATTGAGTTACACTTTTAGAAACAACAATCAGTTCTATTGTGGATTTTAATTGTGTATATCACCCACCCTTGTTTGCATTCTCTATTCTTGACCAGACACCATCAACGATCTTCTTAACCAAGTTAATGGCACCAGGTTCATCATGATCTGATTGTATCTTTTTCACTGTATTGACAGTGTATGGGCTGTCTATCACCACTTCATCTAAAACCACAATTGTGTTTCCCTTCCATCTCACGTTTGGAACTGTTTTATGGACAGCATTGAACACTAATTGTGCTTCAGACGAGACATTGGAATTTCGCGTTTCCTTCAGAGTCTGTAAAGTTCTTGTGTTTCTTTCAATTATCTTTGAGATCTGTGTGGGATCCACCTTGAAGATAGATGGGACCTTAGATTCGTCAATCTTCTTCTGAAGGATTTCGAGGTTCTTGATGTAGGCAGTTTTCAAAAATCTATAATTGTGTAGCTGACCATTTTCAGCTCCAATAGGGACTTGAATGACAAGGAGTTCAGCAGTATAAGAGTAGATGGTTCCAGTGTACTCTGTGTCAAAAGTGTTGGTGACCTTGACACTATTATGAAGTTGTTAATAACGTGTCAAGCTAGCTGATAGCCAATATGTCAAATAACTCACGATAATCCCACAACTGTATCCAATGTCTTTAGGGCAGCAACACCAGTCATCTTTTATAAGTAGCCTAGATGTTGTTTGAAGATATTCTGCTTTTTTCCTTTCTCCAGATAGATTCTGACCCAAACTGATCGCGACATACACTTGTGGTGTCTGGGTTTTCAGTCCTTAGAAGACCCCAGCTTCGCTTCGCAAAACAGAAGGAACAACAAATCATTTGAGCTTTACCACCAGCTGAACCTCGCATATATGATCAGCAAAGAGGCTGAGCTTTTTGAGAAGGCCAATATTGTTGATATAGGACTTCAGCCAGGTCAGTTTGCGCCTAGGAGAAACTCATCTGGGCAGATTGCTGCCAACAATAGTAACAATGAAAACACAAGTGATTCAACCGCGCTACCTCTGGAGGGCATTGAGAACCTGAGTATCGATGAGGTTGACAGAGTGGACAACAACATCATTGTTGATGAAGCATATCAGAGATCCCTTGATGAAAGAGCACATCAGTTTACGCTTAGCAATGGTGACAACAACATGACCAACTCGTTTCCACCTATTCCAAAGCCCAAAGTTCAATATAACTATACCGATAAATTCACACTTTATGAAGAAATAGAGAATTGGTTTACGTCAAACGAGAAGATCAAGCTGCCACTTTATCAGAAACTTTATGATTCAAGGTTCAATGTGAACTTCTATGACCTCAGCTTTGATGAGAGGGAAGATTTGGTAAGAGACTTGATATACCCTGGAATGTCCATCAAGCCTGTTGACAATCTCAGGAACTTTGAATGCCTGATTTCAATTGCAATAGGATATTTTGGGCAAGATCTAGAGCCTGCTGAGACCCTAAGACATATCACCAAGAATAACGAGTTCTTTATAAAGATCAAGTTGATCTCTTGGGTAACAAGGCAGTTGGTTGCCAGTTTTGATCAAGCATCTGAGGCAGCATCCACTAATGACGTGTCCTCTCATATTCTTTTCCATTGCTGTACTCTTCTTTACCTTATCACCCTTGTTGGTATTGACTCATCTGATGAATCGGTCATTGAGGAGATCAAAGCACAATTTGACCAAACCAATATACTGATAGTTCTACTCAAGCTGGTTGATCAGTGGAGATGGAACAACAGAAATACAGTCAGGATAAGAAACATCATTATATTGTTTGCCAAAATCTTCAAGCTTCAGATTGGCGACTTGGAGCATAGGGATGAAGTCAAGACATACCTGGAGAAAAGGTTTGACATACAGCGTAAAGACGACGATCCAAATGAACTGACGGCATCTCCAATTGATTTCCATATTTATAGACAAGAACTGACAACAAGATATCCCTCCTTCATTCCACCCCCATCTAAAGTTCCCTCAGATTTCGAAGACTCGTCCTCTTTGACGCACTACATTTCAATCCCTAAGAACCAAATCTCCAAACAGATCAATGCAGCACAAAATCAACCACAACCTATCCATATAGCCACACCTGCTCCATCACCTTCTAGCAGCCCTTTTGGTAGTGCCAAAATGTTGAAAGGCAAACGTACAACCCAGACAGGGTACACATATCCATTTATATACCCTACAGAGGATGGTTTTACAGATGTCATTCCCAAGAGTATCCAAGAGGCAACTGATTTATTTGCTTCGAGAGTTAGAGATAAGTTGCATCTATTTCAACTGTGGGATGAGTTTGACTATTTCTTAAAGCAAGAACGTGGCTGGGTTGATTCTCTAACACAAAAGGATGTGAAGTTCGATTATTCCAATGGGAATGAATGTGAAACTTCAAAGGAGTCTAAATCGCTGCATAGAGTGGAAGTGTTTTACGAGTCTGGTCTTCCATACTTTTCCTCATTGGTCCATGTGTTACTAGAGATTGTTCTCAGTGCACAGACCGACTTCCTGGTTTTCAAGAATACCAATGATCTTGCAGGCAATAAGCAATCTTTTAACATTATCAGAGCAAAGAGTGCTGTGTTGAAAGAGTCATCTTATTTCCTAGTATTGTTGTTGAAGTGGTTCAAAGTTAACCACGTCTTGAAGTATGAACATCTTTCTTCTATGATATATGATTCCAACTACTATGTGATTCTGATTCAGTACTTGAAGTCCTTTGAGGACGAGATCCTTGAAAGAATCCAAAGTACCACTCTTCAGAAGGCTGGGAATGCGGACACGAATGTGGATGATTACTTCTGCTTCACACTTCACAATCTTTTGACAGTTGCATCCAAAATCACCAATAAAAAGACCCAAAGAGTGGTGGACTTGTGTGACAAGGATGTATCATCAGTTTTGCGTCAAATTTTAAGCTTTTACAACAAGGATTTGTGGAAACCGGCGCTAAAACTTCTAAAGGAGATTGCACCATTAAAGAAGAAACAATGGAAGGCAAAGAACATGGACTTAATCACGCTGGTGTACCTACATGGCCAAACCAGTTTGAGAGATAATTGGCTATCAGGTAGGGATGTTGATGCGGAGCTCAGTGAAAAGTTCGGGCAAGAAGTTGCCCTGAGATCCTTGGTTCAGTTTTACAATCTTCGAAAGTACAGTGTCTCGATGGAACAACTTGGTTATACGAGAAGTGACTTCAACTACTTTACCCGCAACTCTTACAGCTTGTCCGAAGATGTCTAGTTCGTCGGGATGATGGTTGTGATCCAAACTGTGTAGATTATTTATTCATGTATATTCTACATTTTACTTACTCCATTCGGAAGTCAACAACGCGTAAAAAGAAAAACACCAAAAGGTAAACAAACAAATCTGCGCTCCCAAGCAACCGATCTAGAGCGGTTCATACCTCCAGGAGCTGTAAGGACAAATTCACTTCAATGGCGCTGGACTCTTTACTCCGAGTTTTCATTCACCGTGTTGTGAAAAATGCTGCCCCCTCAAGTTTTGGCACTGATCAAACATCAGCCCTTTTTGAGGAGTTGATTCATCTCATTGAGAGTGGAGCAGGAACAGCTACGCATTGCAACTTTGATGAAGTCATCTCTGACTTCCACCCACACCTTTCCACCAACTCATGGCAGCAATTTCAGCGGAATGTGGAACAGTTACTCAAGTACAAAGACCGACATTCTGTTGCCAGATACCTCTTCTTGCTGAAGACGCTCATTGACGATAATCACATACACACACAAGCCAATGACAGCCATAGCTCAGTTCCAAATCTACATAATAGAGAAAACTCTCCAAATGTGTTTTCAAACTATGAAAATGTTGAAAGAAACAGCTTTTTCGCTGGGAGCGAGTATCAACATTCACTCCATGGCCAGACAATTGATTCCTTTGAAAATGCCAACTTTGATAGGTTTTCAGATAGGAGATCGGTGTACTCGGCAGCCCCTACAAATAAGGAGTCAAGAATATATACCTTTAGAGAGATTCTGATCCCATACTTTGAAAACCAGATGTCTGACACAGATTTTTTGAAAGCGATTTGTTACACGTTGGCAGGCACAACTTCAGATGTTTTACCACTTGAAGAAACGACTGTCCTGCTTCCCGATAACATCTCTAATGGACTGAGTGGTGAGCTTCATCTTATTTTGGAGGCTGGTCTGATCTATCTTGAACTATCAACATTTGTGCTTCGAAAGAAAGCAAGCAGGAACTCGCAAACGAAAACTGCAGCCTTGAGTTTCATTCAAGAAAGGCTCGATAGCTACTTGGGTCTCATTAATGAGCTTTCTTCTCATGATCATTTTTCTCTCAAGTCTGTCTATGCTGATATCTATGATGAGTTAGTTAAATTGCGGTTTTTCGGATTTTTATCGAAAAAGTTGAGCGCACTGAGAAGCTATGAGACACTTTCAGTACTTTATGAATATACCAAACACGGTGATCAGACAATAAGTCAATGTTCCGTTGAGTTTCTGAACTATTGTGTTTCTACTTTTTCCTCTACCCTATTTGTCTGGTTATTCGATGGTGAGATCACTGAAACTTTTGAAGATTTCTTCATCGTCACTAATGGCAATCCTTCAAAGTTTGATTTTAGGTTTCACAAAGAGAAGATTCCATCGTTTTTCAGTAAAGAGATCGCTCAGAAGATTTACAACGTTGGTCTCACAATTCGCTTCATGAAACTGTATTGCAACGAAGTCAAATGGATCAATGATTTCTCAGAAAAAATGAAGATTGCGTTTCAAAGGGAAAGATTGAATACTGATGACAATGACATTGTTCTTTGGAACCACTCTAAGACTCACCAACTAATATCCAGATTCCACAATGAAATCACAAACTACTTCAATTACACCATTCACACCAAGTTCCATTACTTTAAAGTAGTATCTGCCTTGAAAGATTACCTTTTGATGTGCAAAGGTGACTTTATCGAAAGCTTGATTCAAAACGGTTCTGAAGTGTTGAATGAACCATCAAACTCCTTGTCTGGCCATCAGCTATCAAATCTATTAAGACAATCTGTGTTAGGAACCAGGTCAAGGTATGATTTGAACAAGTCCGATGACAATTACATTCTGAACAACGTCGATGCTAGACTTCTATCAGTTGGACACGGTAACATTGGTTGGGATGTGTTCACTCTAGACTACAGAATTGACCCACCTGTAAGCATAGTATTGAGCACAGATAACAATGACTTCAAGAAAGACTACTTGAGGGTATTCAACCACCTTTGGAAAATCAAGAGGTTGGACCACCTTTACTCCGAGGTGTGGAAAGAAACAAAACTGTTTAGAGGCGACTTCAAGGATAAGAAGTTCAAGAGACTCAAGTTGGTGCAGAACTTTTTCTATTCATTCATCAAGTCAATCAAGTCATATATCCTAATTGATGTGATTAAGAGACAATTTGAAGAGTTTGTGGAAAAACTGAAGGATGAATCTGGCTATGATGAGATTGAGTTGAAGAGAAATGACAGAGGAGTTGTGTTTCTTCCAAAGATTTTGAAACCAAACCATCAATACTTACAAGAGTTGAATGGCTCTGATGTCAATTCAGAGAGGTTTGAACACGGCTTCAACGAGTTTACACTTGATGAGATGAAGACAGTCCACCATGAATTCCTATCTTCTATTATTAAACACAAATTGGTGAATGGTTCTGATTCCTCGAGTCGTGGGAAGATTTCGGGCAAGACATATGTGGGACAGCTGAACAATTTGATTAACATTGCGTTTAGGTTCATATTGGTGATGAGGGAACTACATGGAGTCAAATATGATTCACAGAACTTGGACCCTGATATCAATATGTTGAGAAGAGAGGGAAACATTTATGACAACTTGTTTAAGTTGTTCCAGGAGTTCAATACAGAGTTGAAGATATTTGTTAATGACTTGAACAGTGATGATGATCTAGAGCTTAGATACTTTGGTGTATCTTTGAATCAATGAATATATGAGGTGCTAACGAAAGGAATCTTGTTCTTGTTCTGATAATTCGCTGTGGACTTCCATTAATGGTAGACATCTGTGCGGTCGGGGAATCGGGGTATTCTTTTTCCAGATCCATCTTTATCGGCTAGCCACGCTGCGCGACATCAAATTGGCGCTGGAAGAAATAAATTGTGTATACACTTCAAACCTTCAAAGTCATCTCCATTGCAGATTTCAGAGTAACATTTATCGTATTGTACAACGGCTTTTGAAGAATTCGGGGCGCAGGATAGTCGGACAGCTGAATTCTGATCTTGACTGACTCCACTTGAATTCTCGGTAGAAAGATCTTCGAAATTTCTTCTTAACCCACAAAATATTCTTCTGCACACACTACCAAATTAGATCCGCCGCTCAGTTATAGAGAGAGGGAGAGAGAGAGGGAGAGAGTTTATCAGATTATAATTGCTAACATTTCGCCCCATATCGCTATGCAGTCCGACTTGCGATCACTGAAGTCCACTGACGATGTGTCATCGCTAGCAAGTGACTCAACCACAGACACCCACCACCACCACCAGCACTTTCAAACTCCGCAAGAGATCAACCAATCCATGGACTCCATCAGCATATCAACTCTTGAGAAACAGCAACAACAACATTCCAGAGCCAGTGCAGAGCTTTCCCGAATAACATCCAAAGTGCGATCCATCACCGACGAGATCTTTGGCTGCGAAGGCAGAGAGTACACCACCCAAGAGCGTAACGAGCATCTATTGAGGGATTTCTCAGTAGAGGATGCAATGGCCTTGCGAGACTACAGAACACCACTTAAACAGGACAAAGAAGACCAGACCCAGGAGGAGAAAGAACAGACAGAAGTTGAGAAGGTGTTCACCAACAGATCCACCGGTGAGCTCGAGTATCCACCTGACGGAGGGTATGGCTGGGTCTGTGTTGCCTGTGCTTCCGTTGTACAGTTCTCAACATGGGGTAACAACGGTTCATTCGGTGTCTTCTTGGCGTTCTACCTGGACAATGAGGTGTTTCCAGGCGCGACATCAATGGACTTTGCCTGGATCGCAGGCTTGATTGTGTTCAATGCACAGATATTTGCCCCGTTGGCGATGATCTTTGTCAAGATGTTTGGCTTCAAGACCACTATGGCTGTTGCGTGTGCTGTGCACTTTGTCGGTTACATGTTGGCCTCGTTCTCCACTGAGTTGTGGCAATTATATGTTTGTCAAGGTGTTGTTGTCGGCATGAGCTATTCGTTCATGTTTATACCTGCTGTTTCAATCATTCCAGCCTGGTTCTTAAAGAGAAGAGGAATTGCCACAGGGATAGTGATGGCTGGAACTGGTCTTGGTGGTGTTTTCTACTCGTTGACAA
The DNA here is from genome assembly GCA_030569515.1 of Barnettozyma vustinii. Classification (NCBI taxonomy): domain Eukaryota; kingdom Fungi; phylum Ascomycota; class Saccharomycetes; order Phaffomycetales; family Phaffomycetaceae; genus Barnettozyma; species Barnettozyma vustinii. Next base: position 45,659 of record JAJMLD010000066.1, read on the forward strand.
TCAATGCCGTAATACATGAGACTGGGGATCAGAGATGGGCATTACGGATGATTGCCATCATCTCCACCGTGATGATTTCCATTGCCATTTATTTCATTGAGAGAAGAAACCCACCACCTAGAACCAAAATCTGTTGGCGAAATTTTGTCAGTGATACCAGAGGAATGTTTGCAAAAGAGGTACTCAAGACTGCGAGATTATGGTACATTTCAATTTGGTTTACCTTTATGATTTTTTGCTACAATTTAGTGGTGTTTTCATACGCCTCAGTTGCCACATCGTTGGGACTGACTGCTAAAGAGGCTTCTGTGTTGACTGCTTTGCTAAATGCTGGCCAAGTTGTCGGCCGTCCAGCAATGGGTGTTGTTGCTGACTTGTGGGTAGGGCGTGTTAACTATACAATGGTGCTGAATCTCGTCATTGTGGTGCTGATCTTTGGATTTTGGATGAATGTGACCACTTTTGCAACATTGTTGGTCTGTGCCCTGTGTCTTGGATTCACTTTGGGTGTGGGAAATGTGATGAACCAAGTGCTGATTGCTGACTCATTTGGGCAGGACAGTTTTGTTCCTGCGTGGTCCATGTTAAACGTTGGAATGGCCTTCTTATGTCTCTTTGTCGAAGTGGTGGCTCTTGCCATGAAGGATGACACTTTGTCTAATCCATACTTGTACACTCAGGTATCTGCCGGTTGTATCTGCTTTGTTGCGTTCCTTGTGCTTACTCCATTGAGGCAATACCAAGTGAGGGCCAAATTGAGATTGAAGAGAAACAGGTTGACTGAAGAATTGGATTTGATCAATGGGAGGAATTTATTGGGGATGGAAGGGGCCCTTGATTTGGATACAGATGCGTTGAGTACGCAAATTGCCAAAGTGGACAACTTACTTGAGCCTGGTGCAAATGGGTATCTCAAACGGCTGTTTTACCCTACGAAGTTGTGAATACGTATGTGTATACGACACAGCATTTATAAGTGCATGTGGCGATCACGGAAATAAGCGCAAAGAAAATCTCGTCACGATCATAACTGAAGAACTTAACTTTATCCTCTGTTCAAACCACCAATAGGGTTTGACGATGACATTGGTCTCTCGAGTGATGCTAACAGATTCAAAGAGGTCATCCCTCCCCACAAGGATCACCTGCTGTCAAAGTAGGAAGACTAACAGTTTCCATTTCAGTTATTACTGATTCCGGGTGTAAGGCAATGGCAAGGAATCCTTCAGAGTTCTTGCAATAGACTTAACGATGCTGGGGTTCAACACCGCTTTCGATCCTGCAGTCGAGATTAAGAAAATCTCACAGGTGCTTTTTACAAGAGCTGTTAATAGACTGCGTGTGTGACAAAGATTGGTGACCAGTTCAGAGTTCTGGCAGTCCAGGTGCATTTGTAGTGTAATGAGAGGTTTGGCAAGGGCCTGTGTTGGAGATGAAAGTATCAAATCCGGCGAGGAGCTGGTTGTGTAAAAATTGATCAGATAGAGTTTTGCGATTGAGTTCTGGGAAAAGACGCGGTTGAGTTTGAAAATGTGAATGTTTGTGTTCGTTGAAGCGAGTTAGCTCAAATCAGTGGAGTTCTTTAGTTTGGGTTCCTGGTGCTGGCAATGGCAATGACTAATTGAAGGATCTGAACAGTACTCCACACCACCATGCAAAATCCCAACGGCCGCGATTTATGTGTCTTAGCTTAAACTACTCGAAACGGACATCTCCACACATAGGAAGAGTGTGGACATTATCAACATCTCTGAGTACATATGAAGTTTATAACATGGTCCACGGACCACCCTATATGATCTCAGCTGAAAAGAGCCTAGGCAGCTCTACACTCAAACACAAGGAAGTTGTCCATGAGGAGACAGTCGATCTCAACGATGACATCTACACAGAACTCCCGCCAGATGGAGGCTACGGCTGGGTCAACACACTGTGCCTCACATTGGTCCAGTTCTCCACGTTCGGTGCACATGCTGGCTCCACATCTGTCCTTCTGGCTTTCTACATCGACAACAACGTCTTTCCCGGTGCGACGATGGTTGACTTTGCCTGGATTGCGGGCATCGTGCTGTGTCTGAGTCAGTTGAATGCCTCATTGGGACTTTTATTGGCCAAAATGTTTGGGTTGAAGAGAACAATGTTTGTTGCTTCGTGTATCAGTTTGGGGGCGAACCTGGTCGCTGCACAGGCGACTCGGATTTGGCAATTGTATCTGACACAGGGGCTCGTTGCGGGGATGGTCTTTGCTCCAATTTATGCCCCAATGATCACGGTGTTTCCAAAGTGGTTCTTGAAGAAAAGAGGTGTTGCTATTGGACTTTCATTGTCAGGTACTGGACTAGGTGGGCTTGTCTATTCGTTTGCAACAGATGAAATGATCCGGAGGAGTGGTGATCAAAGATGGGCAATTCGAATGGTGGCGATATCGACATTTGTCATAGTTCTGTTCTCAATTGCACTAGTCAGGGAAACCCCACCAAGTTTTAAACCTGTGGAGATGACACAACAACACCCGTCTATCAAATCGTTCCAGAGCGACCTGAAGTATATGTTCAACAAGACCGTCCTACTGGACAAGAGACTGCATTTCATCTTTGGCTGGTATGCCTTCCCTTTCTTCTGTTACAACCTGCTTGTGTACTCATTTGCCTCGTATGCAACAGCTCTGGGCTATACACAAACACAGGGCTCAACCTTAGGTGCAATCCTGAATGCAACACAGTGTGTTGGGAGACCTTTGATTGGGCTTGTGGCTGACCGTGTCGCAGGAAGAATAAACTACTCCATTCTCCTGTGTCTCGCCACAAGTATAGTCCTCTTCACATACTGGACCACTGTTAACTCATTTCATGGGCTCGTTGGTTTGGCAGTCTGTCTGGGGTTCATGGCCAGTGTAGGTAATGTAATGAATGCCGTGCTTCTGGCAGACACGTTTAGCCAAGAATTGTTCCCATCTGCATTCTCGTTCCTCAATTTGTTCAATTCACTGCCCATATTGGTGGTGGAAGTGGCTGTCTTGAAGCTGAGGAATGATTCTTTGGAGAATCCATACATCCATGTTCAGATCTTTGCTGGGGCAGTCTACCTGGTGGCTGGAATCGCACTGTTACCAATGAGAGAGAGTGCTGTTAGAGGTATGCTAGAGGGGAGGAGACGCATATTGATGGAATCTCTGGAGAGCGGTGTGTCTACTGAGGGAGATGATGTACGTCGTGAATTGAATAAGTGTGACTCGCGGCTACGAAAGACCCCTGTTAGTTACCTGAAGAGAGCATTCTATTTGAGAAAGGTCTAGGATCAATATGAAAATCCACATGTTTGTGCTGTTCAAGAAATAGAGAACGTTGAGGTGGTGCACAAACTCACTTGGCCAATCACGTTGTAACTTGTCAAACAGTCGACTGTATTATTTCGGCTGTCATATTTGACGGGCATAAAGACAAGCAGTTCTCCCACATACATATATTTGACAGTTTGGCAGGGCCCTTGCAATAATGCTTCCTAATTCAACCGGCCCCATTCTCATATTATTATTGCTCGCCATGATCTGTCCCATATCGCACGCTGGTATCATCGTCGCCAGACCCTCTGAGAAAGAGGAAGACCACACCGCTACGGGATTCATTTCACACACAAGGGAAATCACGCGCGCCCTCCCGTCTCTCCACTGGACGCTTGAGGAGCAAACCAGGACCCATCTAGTCCCAAAGATCAAGGAGAAAACAGGATGATCAGGCTCAAAGTCATATTGATACTTGGGTTATATCTCTGGCTACTCATCGCGACATTCCGAAAGGCGTATTGGTTCAAGTGTCAGGAGACAGGGAGAACTGGAACAAAGGTGGCACTTATGACTTATGTCTTTGGGAAGTATTCATATTGGGCTCGCTTTGGTATTGCGTAAGTACCTTATCTCTGGGCCTCCCGAAGCCCTCTAGTTTGAGGGAATGGATCGTGCTGCTGTTGATACAGGGACCATGCCGCCAACACGAAACGTACCAAATGTGGGAAGGGGGAGTCTAGACTCTAGAGATCTGCAGACTGCATAAGTATAACCTCCCTAAATAACTTTACAACGCAAATCTGGCAAAGAGAAAGTAAAGTTGATGGAGATCGACAATGTATTCATAGATCTTAGGTGGTCTCAAACGATCGCGAAAATTCCTTATCAGGGAAAACGTAAACACAAATCTCCGAATTCCAAAAGAAAACAAAACAAAGAACCAGAGCAGACAGACATCGCAACGTCTTCTTCGATACAATTAAACAGCATAACATCACCATAAAAGAATGAGTAACGAATGGACTTTTGTTCCCCAGCAGGGCACTACGAGTGCAGCCACTACGCCTTTGAAATCTAGAAACTCACAACTCGAGAATCTACGCACACAAGAGCAACACAGTGGTGACGGTGGTGGTGACAAAAAGCGGGGCCCAACCACCCCATTGACGCCCTCCCTTATACAGAAGAATATTGTGAAGAAACAATTCCTGTCAAAGGATAAATTCACACTCATAGAAGTCCCTGAGGGTACGACGACGACTGGTATCAATCCAACCCTGATAACAACCACAACAACAACGAACACAACGGTACAAGCTGGATCTCCAAGATCCAGAAGAAGATCCGCTACACCATCATACATACAGGGAGACAAGAATGAAGCGATAGTAACGACCCCGAACATGGCTGCTGGTATAAAACAGGCAGTGAAGGAGAGCAAGAAGTCCAGGGTCCAGATTTTGAAAGATGCAGAGACAAGCAACGCACCTGGGAACTCTTCTGTTCTTAGTGATTCAGATTATAGCGAAGTTTCGTCAATGGGTGACGACACGCCCAATTACAAAGTTGACCACAATTTGGTGTACTACAAAAATGGGTACTACATTGATGGGAGTGTGGATGACTCCTTTTATGATCTTACAAAGGAGAACATCGTGCAGGCAAAAGAGTTGAAGAGATTGAATGATGTTTTGGATTTTATGAAACTGGAGAGACAGTTTGAGGATGAGTTTTCTAAATGACTTTTATAAAACATGATGCGGTTTTGTTATTAGTAGCTAAGCGAGGGAGGTAATTGAATTAGTTTGAGACGGCTGCTAGTCTCTCGTGGATTTGGAAGGCAGTGAGTCGCTCAGTGGATTCGTAAGCCATCATCTGCTTGAACACCTGTCTCACTGTATCATCGGCCCTTGGTAAAGCCAACTCCACGCAGATTGGTTCACTAGGTAAAGGTTCCAATCTGCCAAAAGTAGGTGACTTCTTCGCCTGTGGCCATGTCTTCAATGTTGGTGAGCCAAACGTCTTGAACATCAAGGAGACCAATCTGAAATCACCAAAGTCTTCATTGTCAAAGATTGGCTTCAAATTGTTACTGAATATCAAGGTCATTAGAATCCCCAAGGACCAAATATCAATTTCAAAAGAGTAGTCAGTGATTCCAAACACCAGCTCAGGTGCTCGATAAACACCAGTAGAGACATCACAAATCTTTCTTGACGGCCTCTCTTTACCAAAATTGGTCTCTCCATGATAACTTATCCCCAAATCGATAATCACTGGGTCAGGATCAAAGTTCTGGAACACAACGTTCTCTGGTTTGATATCCCTGTGGATGATTCCATGTGAGTGGAGAAACTGGAGCCCTTCAGCGAGCTTATCAATGACTGTCCTGCCCTTCTCAGGTGGCAGCTGGCTCACGTACTCAGGAACGAAATCGGAGAGACTGCCATCACTTGCAGTAGCATCATATGGGTTGAATCTGGTCTTTCTGGCATGGTTCTGGAGGTATGTATTGAGCGTGTACGGGTAGAAGGGGAACACCATCACCAAATCCTCGAGATCAACGGTGAAGGTCTCAAGCAGTGCAATCACGTGTGACTTATCACTATGTGGCAGAGAGTTGATCTCCTGAAGGATCCTCACCTCGTCGCGTGAGCTGTGTGGTGGGCGGTCATCGCCCGGTGTGGTGATCTTCAAAGCGACACTGCTGCCATCAGTGCTGTCAGTAGCTCTGTAGACGCTGCTGAAGCGCCCACCGGACACGAAGCTTCTGTCCACGAAGCGAGTTGACATCATGGCTTTATGTTTGTGAGAAGTTTTCTGAACAATCGCAAACAAGTTACAACAATTTGTATCAGGGTAGATCAATGGACGACTGGAACACATTATCGCTGAAACCAGGCGACCCACAAACTGGCAGTACGTGCATTTCACAACGGTCTATAAAGCAAATCGGTCTGGAGACGGCCATTGAGCTAGCTGATGAGAGCATGGTCTGTGATGCTGCTTCGACCAAAGATGGGCTGGTTAGTACAGAGTTGAGGGCCAAGGCATGGCCATTGCTCCTTAGAATTGACGGAAATGTTGATGAAGAATTGTGTGGCGATATTGAAGGTCTAGAGGAGCATCGTGATGAGACACAGATTGAACTTGATGTCAACAGGGCTTTTGTCCATTATCCGATTGCTGTCGGTGTTGATGAGAAGTCCATTCTGCGTGCACGGCTGAGACAATTGTTGGTCAAGTTCTTTAGGAACTACCCAGAGTTATCATACTACCAAGGGCTTCATGACATTGCCTCTGTGTTTTTGCTGGTTGTTGAGGACAAGAACCTCTCTTACAGGATGTTTGCAAAGTTTTCACTGCTTCACCTCAGGGACTTTATGCTGCCGTCAATTGATTCCTCGATAGACATACTCAAGATCATTCCTGAACTGCTGCTTCGAATGGATAAGAACTTGTATTATGTCCTCGGAATGGACAAGGCTGCAGCAAATCCATTCTTTTGTCTGTCACCGGTCATCACACTCTTCTCCCATGATCTCAAGACATTGCAGTCACTATGTCTGGTGTTTGATCAGGTGCTGGCTTATCGATCAATTGATGTGATATTCTTCATATATTCCCACTTGTTGGTCAGTAAACAAGAGACTATTTTGCAAGAGCTTGAGGCTATTGGTCAAGAAGATGAATCCTTTGATAGAAAAGATCTGATACATAACATCCTGTCAAAATTCCTTGTTACTGTCAACATTGGAGACACCAATCAAGCAATAATTGATCTAACTAATCTTTTGAACGAACACAAGCTGTCATCACTGAGATCATTCAAACAGCTCAACAAGTACAGTGTATTGAAAACTTCCACACTCCCTGATAAAACGTTTAAAGCGTTGATACACTTGCAGATTGAAGAATCAGAAAAGAACAAACACCAATTTCAATCCTTGAAACTACTAAGTATAATACCAAAATTAACATCGAGAAACAAACATCAGCTTTTGAAGATTACTTTAACGATTGGAGTTTTAAGCCTTGTTCTGAACATGCTCCTCCAAAGAAAGGATACTCCAGGAAGGATAAATACATATTTACTGTATGGAAGGACATACTTCAGTGCTGGGCTACAACCATTTAGGGAATACTGGCGCCATCATTGCAGTACTAATTAATGAGATCGCTTTGCCTTAATTATGCTTCTATTCAAGTCCAATTTCGTAAACAAATGCAGTCTCTGTGCTTGTACCTTGCCATCCCCTGTTGCCACTGGCACTCACCATGTATCTGTACGTGGGATCAAACAAAACATCAGATACGACACCACCATGATGTCCAGGCACAATCAAGAATGGTGTCCGCTTGTGCTGGGTCTCATAAAGTCTCAAATCGTAGATTCTAATGTTGTCATGAGACGCGCATAGCACATGATGGTTGTTAGGCAATACCTTTACCGAAGTGACTGCGCCTGAAACAGATGGGAATTTCATCAGTTTTGAAGCTTTGGTGTCGCCATTGGAATCATTGGGCATCTTTAATGAGAATTCTTCAACTGTGCTGTTTCTTCTCCCTGCATAGATGAAATCACCATTCTGAGACCAGCAGGCAGAAACACACCATGGTGGTGTTCCCTTGGGTGGTTTAAATCTAATCACTTGAGAGTTGGCTCTCAAGTCCCAAATGTTGACTTGACCATCGATAGAGGATGATAGAATCACATTAGGATCCAGTCGTTGTGTGATGACAGAAGAATTGGAATTCTGTTCCTCAGTTAGTTTGGCTTTCATGTTATAAATCTTTTCCTCTTCATTGTCCTCGTCGTCACCAAACAAGGAGTCCATGTCGTCGTCATCGTCTGGAGGATTTGTTGGAATTTGGTCAAGAGGTATCCCACCAGTGGGTCTATACTCAATGGAACTGATCTGCCCCGTGCATTCAGTGAAACTCTGGACCAGTGTTCCTGAATTTAAGTCAGTGTAGTTAATCTTCTTATCCCAGCCACCAGAAAGGAACTTATCCTGGTCATTGTTCAACCGCAGCACAGAAACAGTATCTGAATGATCCTGGAAATGATGAACTATCGCACCTTCATTGTGTCTCACCGATTGCAAATTAACACCACCATTAGAAAGACCACTAAGCAACCATAGACAGTTCTTTTCTGCCTGCAAGGAGAAGACCGGTGATAGAACTGGTGTGTATGTGTCCTTCACCGCTTTTGATCGTTTTACTGGAATTTCATTCTCCCAGTAGCCAAGCAATGATCCTGCATTCGTCACTGTATCAACTAATGAGTGCTTCTGAGCTGTAGTTAACTGTGTCTCGCCGTCAATAGATGCAAGGAAGTCGTATCTTCTTATGAACCCATCATCACCACCCGTAAACAGCCACTTCGATGACCGTGAAAGTGCAATGGCATTGATACCAGCAGAGTGTGGAATCGCCACGGTGGGAATGATGTCAAATGATTCAGCCAATCTCGCCTTAAGCACCATGCTCTCGTAGAAGCTCTGGAGTGTGAACTCTTCATCTTGTAGCTTGGGAGTAATTGTTGTTGCTGTTATTGGATCAATAGGCTGATCCTCAGTCTTCTTTTTATCATCCAGATCCTTCATTTCTTCATCTTCATCTTCCTCCTCTTCTTCTTCATCTTCCTCATTATCTTCATCTCCCTCTTCATCATCGTCTTCATCTTCATCACCTTCATTGTCCTCAATCATCTCCTGTCCATCCTTTTGATCAAATTCTTCGTCTTCGTCTTCTTCTTCATCTTCTTCGAGCTCATCCTCTACCAACTGCTCATTTGTCTCCTTGAAGAAGTCTTCGTCGTTAAGGCTCATAATTGCTGTACTTGCAGTTACAAAGCCACTGTTGTTCTTTGTTATTTTTTTCACTTCCTATAAAAGGCTTTCAAGTGCCACCAATTTTTCTTCTTACTGCCAAACTTTAAAGATTAAATGACTGAAGAATTGGAACACGCTATTCAAACAGAGCATCTAACCTACAAGTTCGCGAACGATAAAGTTGGTCTCGCTGACATCAACCTGGACCTGCCTTGGGGCTCCAGAACTCTTCTTGTGGGCTCCAACGGTGCAGGGAAATCCACTCTGTTGAAGCTCCTTGCTGGCAAAACGTTGAGTACACTGGGATCCATTTCGATTGGCGGTCATGACCCATTCAGAGGCGGTTCGGACGCTTCCAGTATCACAACCTATCTAGGAACAGAGTGGGCCGCCAATCCCATTGTCAGAAGAGATATTCCAATCACCATACTAATTGACTCGATTGGTGGTAATGTCTACAAGGAGAGAAGAGACGAACTAATTGAACTGTTGGACATTGACCTAACTTGGAGAATGCACTCTGTCAGTGATGGTGAGAGACGTCGTGTCCAGCTTGCCATGGGACTGTTGAAGCCTTGGAAAGTCCTGCTGTTGGATGAAGTTACTGTGGACTTGGATGTCTTGGTGAGACAGAGACTGCTGTCCTTTTTGAAGAGGGAGACACAGACCAGACAGTGCTCCATTGTTTATGCGACTCACATCTTTGACGGCTTGGGGAAATGGCCCACCAATGTCGCCCACATACAGAGTGGTAAGATCCTCAAGAACCTAACTTATGGTGAAGATTTACAGTTTGATGATGTCAATGGCGCACACGTAGGTGACGATGGAGATGATATCCAGCAACATCTAGACAGGGCTGTCATGGATATTGTTGATGAAGCGATCATCAAGGTTCAGGCTATCCGCAGTTTGCATCCATTGGCCCTTGAGTGGTTGAGAGCAGACCTCTTGACCAGAGGTGCCAGAGGTGAGGGTGATTTGAACAGACCTAAGTGGGAGGACTTGCAGAGACAATTGCAGACCTTCTACGATGGTGGTAGCAGAGTTACTGAGTACTTTCAGGCTACTAGGAATTGATGTTTCCTCACATCTGCACAGCCATGGCTTCAACAATGCCATTTTAACGATTCTTATGAAGTTTGACGATCACATTCATGATACAGAACGAATTTATACTATACGATGCCGTGTCTATACGGGCATAGATTATTTCGATCTGGCTTCAACAATGCCAATTGAAATATATTTTTGAATGACACCATAAAATATAGAACGTCTGATTTATCTCATGTTTTTTCTTGCCACAGCAGCTCGTATAGGAAGTCAGAGACGAGAGTTCCAATTTTGGGCGCTTCACTGCCACCTGGTTCAGCAGAGATATGTCTCTCGACTATTAGAGAATTGAGTGGGTTGGAACTTCTTGACTTCTAAAGTCCATAATATTCCACTTTCCCTGTTTTATGTCTTGAGAACCTAGATCTCAATCATGGTCTCCGTGGTTACCAAAAAGCTCTGATGGTCTCCGTTTGACTCTCGTTCGTGGCCCTACCGTGTTTTTCAAATTTCTCTCTCGTTTAACTTCTCGGGAAGAGGACCAAAAAACATAAAAAGGGCCACAACTCGTATTACTTGGTTTATTTGCTTTTTGACACCCAGGTTCACAAGCAATAGCAGACACTCACGTTTCGCGCACTGCTAAGACTCACTCACGTACGCCATTATCATGGATCTCGTCCTAGAACTTGCAGACGCCTTTGCGTTCGATTACCTCTACTCTGCTCTTCTTCCAGCTTCCCTCTCAGCCAATATTCCATCCAAATGGCAAGAGTCTCTCACATTGGGCAACAGTTCTATTGTTGATTTCATCACCAACGAAGCTACAAACAAGTTTGTTCCAACCCCATCCGTCTTTGAACTTAAGCACATGATTAGCGAGTACTCTGATAGTTCGGAGGTTTATGGTAAGATCCCAGTCTGGTTTGGAACCAGTATTTACACCAATGCATCACTGCTTCCAAGATCCAACATGCTGAGACAGACATTATCACTCTTCATCATCATGACTGTCTTTGGCTGGCTGCTTTATTTGGGTGTTGCCTCTATGTCCTACTTCTTCATCTTTGACAAGGCCATCTTTAACCATCCAAGATACTTAAAGAATCAGATGTCATTGGAGATTCACCAGGCTGTGACGGCTATTCCAGTGATGGTTCTATTGACCATTCCATGGTTTTTAGTTGAGCTTCAGGGTTATTCTAAGTTATACTGGGATGTGCAGTCAGTGAAAGGCGGTTGGTGGTCAATTTTTTTGCAGTTCCCGGCCTTTATTATGTTTACCGACTTCGGTATCTATTTGATACACAGATGGTTGCACTGGCCTTCTGTTTACAAATACTTGCACAAGCCTCACCACAAATGGTTAGTGACAACTCCGTACGCTTCACATGCATTCCATCCTGTTGATGGTTACATGCAGTCACTGCCATACCACATTTATCCATTTGTTTTCCCACTTCACAAGCTAAGCTACTTGATTCTGTTCACTTTTGTCAATTTCTGGACTGTTATGATTCATGACGGTGAATACCTCGCCAATGACCCAATCATCAATGGTGCTGCTTGTCACACTGTGCATCACTTGTACTTCAACTACAATTATGGTCAGTTCACTACTCTATGGGATAGAATTGGTAAAAGCTATAGAGAACCCGACCAGGAGTTGTTTGACAAAAGTCAAAAGAAGTCTAAACAAACCTGGGAGATTCAAATTGAGAAGATGGAGAAGATTAAGAACGTTGTTGAAGGTGATGATGATGACAGAGTCTATGGAACTGAGGAGAAACTCTTGGGAAAGACTAAGTGATTAGATGTGATAGATTGAATTGTATATTTTTAACGATGATGACATTTTTAGGAAGGAAGTACGTGCGTGGCTCGTTGGTACCATTGCTCCCACAACAGTGTTCTGTTGCCCTAGTTACCTTTAGTACTAATACCTTTCGCGAATTTACTGATTTTGGATTTTTTTGTGGCTGTTTGTGCTTTGTTGGTTGCCTTTAACACAAAACAAAACTAGTTTCCGTTAAAGCAGCTGTACCGTTCAGCAATTAACTGAGTGTTACGGCTTCCATGCACCCAAGATGTCACATCGACCAAGAATTTTAACCAGTTTGTCCAAGATACCTTCAATCCATGCAGTTCTATTGCTGTGATTGATTCTAACAGTTTGCCGCCAGTTGGTGATACATCTGGGATTCACTTCATTGCACGTCAGCTATCACTCTTGAGTGAGGAATTGGACTTATTTTGTTGCTCTCTATATCTACATGCTAAAAATGATTGGGTTGTTGGAGACTCAAAGACCCAATTCGCCATTGCTGAGCCAGTGTACAAATTCATTGAAGATTTGAAGAGGAACCATCCTAAAGACCAGAAATTTGACATGGTATTCTTGGCTTGTCGGAGCTTCCCATACTTCAGAAGATGTTTGAAGTACCTTGAGGAGTTTTTGAACCGAGACTCTGTGCTTCTAGTTGATGGAGGCTTGGGTGTCTCCTTTGAAGTTGTTGTCCATGAGAATCTACCTGATTTGACAGCACTTTGCTTCTTTTGCGATTTTGACGTTAAGTATTTGGGCGAGAAGGGTTTCTCTATGCAATCTGAAAATGGTAAAGTTACCATTGGCTACAGTGTCTCGCCACGGCTCAAACATGATGGTATCGAGGTGGAGAAATACTTCCAATTGGCACATTCTTACTTGGATAGAGAAGATACGTTACCGAATCAGGTGTTCTCTCTATTGCGAAAGTCCAAGAGCCATATCCACATTGCTAAAGCTAGTGACAATGGTGAGTTCATATCACAGATTTTGTTCAATTCAATTATGTTGATAGCGGGTGATATTCATTCCTTTGCTTTTGATGAGTTCAACTTTCAGATGATTTCATCAGACAAGGCACTCAGACCTATATTTAAAGGACTCGTGCTAGAGTTGGTGTACATTGCGTTGAATATTGGTACAGAAGACTTCAGGGTCTTCTTGAAGAGAGTTTATGACGATACCACCATCGAACTATTTGCCAAAGAGATTGAAAAACGATATCCCAATAAGAAAGGTCCTTTCGACACAGACCTATCCTTTTTAGATTTTCCCAAGCTTCAATTTGACTCTTTCCACAATTTGGAGAACTACTCATTGATTATTTTGTTTCAAGCTATTTTGATATCAGATCGTTTAAGGATACCCAATTCAACTCTAACTTTCCTTTATGGGCTACTTGTCAAAGTCTCTGGAAATGTTATAGAACCATTACCTTCTCTTTTGGGATCCCTTGATGACGGGCCAAACATGCTGGTAGATACTTCACATAGCCAAAGTGATGAGGTGGATAGTACAGATGAAGAGCAAGGCAGTTCTGGGGTTGACAAAGATTTGGCTAAACTATTTATTGGTGCTGAAGACTTACCTGAGGAACTTCATACGCCAATAGAGGAGCACATACGCGAACCAACACAGAATGCATCGCGTCACCAGACTGCTAATTCGGAACCTGGGAGAATATCCTTGTCAAGTATTGGCTTAGATCCTACTGAGTATCCCTATGAAATTGAAAACCGGTACAACCTCAACGTGGACTTCACTATGACAGTCTTTGCTGGTGATGAGTCTGATATCAGTACAGCCAGCACCAGAACAGAAGAGGGCATGTACACAATACTCAATGAAGTTGTATTAAGGGAGTTTAAGATGCCTGAAGACCATACTCCCAAAAAGTTCCGAATCAGCTCATCCCATCCAACTGGAAGTGCTAAACCTTTCAGAAAGAAACAGTCATTATACTTCAAAACCAAGAGAAAGCTTTCCCCACTACACTTGCAGAGGGCAGAGTGGTTAAACTACAAGGACTACAATGACAGACATCAGAGTATATTTGATACAATTGCTGGAACCTATGAAATCCATAACAAGGATAGGTACTCCTACGTTGCATCTTCATCCAAATCATCAACATATCTAGACAGTCGAGGGCATCATGCTTGAGGTTGCTTGTTGATACCAGACTCAATTACACATTACTTTTATTTCCTTTACTATTAATTATCAGATTTATCATCATCTCTATAAATAAATCACTATATTTCAATGTATCGGTACCCCATATAACGTTGCAACCAGTGGAACGATAATGTGTCCCATATCTATTACAAGGCTAGCGTGAGCCACTCCCAGTTACTATTTGTTTGGCCGTCCTGATCATCTTTGCCTTGAGTTTTCTGAGGCCCAGCAGCTCCTTGCTGAAAGCTCAAACCAGCTGAACCAGCGAATTGGAAACTGTTGGTAGTATTGTTAACTTGGTTGTGAAGACCAAAGTTTACCTCAGAGCCGTCAAGGTCACTGCCAGTACCTGGGGTCTCAGAGTCAATGTTCATCGCATTGGGATCATTCTTGGACTGATCGGCCTGCTTCTTTCTTGAACTTGATGTTCTTGCTGTAGACCCACTGGTTGTGGTGGCCTTTCCAGCCTTGTTCGTTGTTTGTCTGCCTCCTATACTCGTAGCTGGTGATGCTGATGAATTCGTTGGTGTGCTTCCCGTCTTTGCACTGGAACCTCCATTGGCACCTCGCTGTCTCTTCTTGATCACATCTGTCTTCAAGGACAACGGACGCACCACACCATGCAGTTTCAAAAACAATCCACAGGCATTACACAGTGGTTGTCCCTCTGGGTTTCTTCTCCATAGTGGTGTTGTTTGTGTGTTACAATTCGTGCATCTCGTGTTGTTATTGGACGATGAATTGTCGGCTTTCATTGTGTTGAGCTGTGTCGTTGAACCTGAACGTTTGGCCTTTGTCAGCTTAGATGGAGCAGGTTTCTTCTTGATAGTTGATGCAGTGGCAGATGACCTTTTCGAGTTGAACGAGGAGGAAAGTTGGGATGAAGAAGTTTGACTTGATAATTGCTCTGCAACATCAAGATCGTTAGGCAATGGCTTGGTGGTGGTGCTGTCCATTGTGAATGTGTTGAAGGAAGAAGTGGAAGGTACGCTTCTCATCTGATTGGCATAGCTGAGATTCCGCGTGTTGATAGTGCCATTGGAAAAATAGCTGTCAAAGAAGGACCCATTTTGCTGTTGATCCAAGTTTGGTGTTTGTGCAGCAGATGAAGAGGCAGGCGAGCCCAAAGTGGTTGTCTGGTTGTAAACAGACTGGAAGAAGTTCGAGTTGTCACTGAAACTGTGACTGGCGTGCTTGTTGAAACTGGAGGGAGGTTCAAACGAAGAGCTCACGGTGTCCAATGGGTCCAAAAAGTTGTTTATCTCAGTGTTAACTGGCGAGTCGAGATAGCTCGATTGGAAAGTACTGTTGTTGGTATTGTCTAGACTCATTGACAGCACATTATGAGGAATCGAGATAGGAGGAGCTTCTTGGTGAGCTCTTGACAATCCAGAAAACACATTCTGGCTATTATTTGAACGATTCTGAATGAGTTCATCCTGGCCAATCTTCTTGATATGAGCGACATAGTCAAAGTCATCAGATGTTGGGTCGGTATTGACCTTCTCTGTAGATTCAGAGAGGTATTTTGTGAGGTTGGAGGCGTGGGTCTTCTTCGGAGCAGCGGGTGCTGACGTCGTCTGTGGGAATGGGACAGTGGAAGGGCTCAGCTCGTTAAAGTTGAAATACTCGTCACCATTGCCAAAATGGTCCTCCATCATCACATCAATATCGGTGTTGTCAAGGTGGTGATGATGCTGATGTTGTTGTTGTGGTTGTTGCTGCTGCTGTTGTTGTTGTTGTAGTAATAGTTGCTGCTGCTGCTGTGATGATTGTGGAGCCAGTGCACTTCTTGACCCATTCTCCTTGAGCATCTTGACACCCATCATGCGCCAGGTCAGGTTCTGCATTCTTTCCTTGTACGGCAAGGACGCCTTTGCTTTAGAGTACATGCGCCATAGGGCCTCGTTGGAGGCATCGTCAAAGTCGCGCGACAGGCTGGACATTTTGGGGTACTGATGCATGGCTGTTGTGTTTGTATAGTTGTTGTTGTTGTTGGAATTAGGTTTGTGCTTAGTTAGAAATGGTCTATTGAAAAAGCGAGGGCCCTCTCAGTTTGAAGGCTTGATGCAAATCAGCGAATCCTCGATTCCTATTGGTCCGATAAAACTGAGAGCACTGTGTGGCCCGAACCGAAAATTTGAGAAGTTGCCGAGAGGCTTATCAGCAGCGCGCGCTGTTGTAACTCCCGAGATTTTTCCAGATTGATCAAGGCATGCATAGACCAAGCCATTTCAACAATGTTGGTCCAGATTGTTGTCAATACATGGTGCTTATTGATGGTGACAGTGTTTACTACGGTTCGTGTCATATTTGATACCACAGCCAGGGAATTCACCAATCTGAAGTCCAGCCGCTTGAATCAAATCTGTCTCTCGGGAATGAAAAATGGCCGGATGTGGAACTGATAAGAAACTCCGGTAGGTACGACTGTTTCAGGTACAACTGACTGAACAATGGCCACCGTTCAACGGTTTTGACTCTTGATTATAATTTATAATAATGGTCCGGGGACTCCGACAACCGGAAGATTTCTCAAAGGCTGTCAGATCTTTCAAGGCAGTGAGATCTCCGTTCCCTCACATAAATCTAGGTTTCAAGTTAGGCCTTAGACCCTCGATCTCCAACATAGAAAAGCACAAACATGATCAGATTTTCCAAGCTTCATCTGTCATCTGTGTGCCATCTGTGATCTCAGGATACTACAGATACAATGACAATAAATCATCTATTCCAAGTAACGATACAAATTGATCCTTCTTCTCTTAAGATAGAAGGAATCTCCAGTTCTGACAGTATATCCAGCATCGTGGTGAATCAAGTAATGTCCAAGAAAGGCGGTATTTGCACAGTTGTAGTCAATTCTTCTATAAGTCCTTAATGTAGAAGACACAGCGTTTGTCTTATCAAACTTGCCAGTTGTAAGGTCAACGTTGGGAATTGTGCATCGAGGACATCTATTCCCCGTTGTCATTTTATGACTCTTACGATCATCTGTTATCAAGTCCAGCTTAAACCATTGATCAATGTCAATGTCGCTAGGGACGTCTTTAATGACAAAATTGGGTCTGAACTGTACTGACTCAATCTGCCTTGAGTGGCCACCTTGTATCAATCTGTGATTCAGATTATCAATTGATCTTTGGTTGATGATATGGAAGGGGAAATAGTCATGAAACTGTGACCTTCTCATCTCTGGAAGATCAGCAGGATGATATGTCTTCACCTTCTTTCCTGTGATTGTGTACAACAATGTAACATTCACTGCACTTTCTCCTTCCTTGAATTTCAAAAACTTGTAAAACTCCACAGGTACAGATTTTCCAATATCAACAGAGTCGAATTTGACACCCCATAGATTTGTTTGGAGTCCACGATTACTTCTCTGATGCTTTGATATGAACTCATTGTCGACATTACAGGGCAGTTTGAAGCTTCCCCATTTGTGTTCTTCTTCCAGTGGATATTCAAACTGGAAGTAATTCTCCTTGAGATTGGCGCTCATTCGCACCAAGCTCATTCGTGGGCAGTTTCGCAAAGTCACAGCTTCAAACTGGTTATTCATCCAGTATCCAAACATATACTGCCGATCGTACTTCAAACCACACTCATCCACCTCCCAGGAGTCCACCTCCAAGTAGGAACAGGACTTGATAGGATAGACGTAGATCCTGCATATGCTTCCTGTGAATTTAGGAGTGAGAATGAACAAATCCACCAGTCTGAACCTCCAGTTGAGTAACTCAAGAAGCCAGCCAGAGGTGGATGTTGGTGATGTGGTGTCCAAGTGGAGCAGTGATAGCAGCACTGGCAGCTTAAGGAATGAAATTACTAGACAGATGAGTGTCGCCGTTAGAACAATCATGTGGCACAGGAATCATGAAGAATGTTGGCTGTATGTTTGTTTGTTGTATTGTTATATCTCAATGACTCCTGTGACTCAAAATTCGTTCCTCAGAAATTTCAACGTTGATTCTTGTTAAAATCCACCCGACCCACATTCTTCGTCGAACATTGGAAGAGTTGCAACAGTCCCATCAATTTCATTCCCTTCGCAGTACACCTCATGAAGTGAAGTTTTGAACGCCTTCTTGTGGGTGGCATTCTGTTTTTGGGGAGTCTAGCCGCTGGGAGCCACACTGTGGTGGGAATCATCAAACACAAAATCAATTTCTCGATGAACTGATCTTCTTTTGTACAATCTGCATACCCACAGCCTCAAATGACAGAGTTCCAGATTGTCCACGACAGTACTGTCTATACTTTGGAATCCCTCCCAGGTACAGTGAAGTCCCAATTGCTAAGTCAGCTTTCAGCCGCGACTAACACGACCAATGGCCAGCGTTCGGCAAAGCCTCCAATCACCTCCGTGATCACTATTGCTGAACTCTTCGAATACGCTGCATCCTTCATTACTCCAGAGACCCTTTCATACTACCTCACAGGTGCCTCCAATGCGCATACCCTAGCCGAGAATGAGAATGCCCTAAATCGTATTTGGTTTAACCCTCGAGTTCTCAAACCAGTCTTTGAGGTGGACTTGTCAGTTACCATCCAAGGCGGATACTCTCACCTACCAATCTACATCACGGCATTTGCTGGAGCATGGTTGGATAGTAACACTGCTGGTGAACTGCCACTGGCTGAAGTAGCCAGAAACAACCAAGTCATGATGATGATTCCTTGTTTGACACAGTTGAAGCTTGATGATTTAGTTACCGGTAGTAATAACAAGCCAGATGAGAATTCCACTCAGCAATGGTATCAGCTTTACATCCGTGGCTCTTTTGATGAAGCCCTGGAACAGATCGAAAGGCTGGAGGCATATCCTAACATCACCACAGTGGTATTCACCATTGACACTGCTCAAATCGGTCATCGACTTACTCACATGCGTGCCACATCAGGGAACTTTGTTCCTGTCGATCAAGCTCAAAGTTCATTGTCATGGGATCAGATTGTTTCTATTAAAAAACGCACCAATTTGCGATGTGTGTTGAAAGGTGTTCAAACCCCAGAAGATGCAATCAAGGCTGCCGAATTGGGATTCCATGGAATCATCATTTCCAACCACGGTGGAAGACAGTTAGACTTTGCTAAGTCCTCTATAGAGGTGTTGAGTGATGTTACAAACGCTCTTAAGGAGAAGAACTTGGATATTGAAGTATACGTTGATGGTGGCTTCAGAAATGGCAGCGATGTTATCAAGGCACTAGCGTTAGGTGCCCGTGCAGTTGGCTTCGGGAGACCATTCTTGCTTGCTCTTCAGATGTATGGTCATGAAGGCATTCAAAGAGTCTTGGATATTCTCAAGTGGGAAATGGAGTGCACATTGAGACTGTTGGGTGTCGACTCGGTTTCTAAGTTGGGAAGAGGCGTAGTCGATATAAGTGAGCTCAGAAGAAGGGGATCATGAGATACTTGTGTGCCTGTATATATTATTTGATCCAATCTCGAGGTTTTTATAGATTTATTTAGCCACATGGTCCTCAGATGCTACTAGTGACTAGTAATACGTACTTAGGGCCAATTTTTGAACTCATATAGTATTTATTGAACGTCCTATTTCTCTCTTAAAATCAACAGTTCTCTGTCTTTTTTATATAGTCGAATCATCATACTCTAGTGTTTTATGTAATACCACTTTAGCAACGAGTGGAACGCTAGCCAACGTTCATCATCTTCGTACATCATAGAAATAAAACAAAAAAAAATGCGTACTGTTATAGTTGTGTAGCGTAATGGCTAATTTAGGGACAGTGCTAGTGGATTAATGCCTGTGTCGCAAGCGTATAATATGTGTATCTAGTCTGCCCTAACGAGTAGGGAAGAAGATATGGATCTCTTGAAGAGAGTCCAGGCTTCTTATAGTAAATATAGTAATGTTTTGTCTCATATCTAGTTTGGAATTGCCATAATG
>JAJMLD010000067.1:0-55986 GCA_030569515.1 Barnettozyma vustinii
AAAAAAAAAATTAATTATTAATACATTATTTTATTATTTATTGAATAATATTTTTATTTTTATTATTTAAGTAGTAAAGCTAAATTAATAAATTATAAGTATTGAAAGCATATAAAATACGAATTTGTCTTATGGATATAATAAATAAATGACTATAAGTCATATAATAGTAATTATATACTATGATTATAAAATAGCTTTATACACATTAATGTGTATAAATAATAACATATTTTTTATATGTTTAACTATTTAACTATTTTGCACTATAATTTCTAATCTATACATTTAACTTTAACATAAGTGAAAAAAAAAGCTTTTATTTCTTAATGGATAATAACTTAAATTAAAAAAATAATTAAGTTGTATTAGCTCAATTGGTAGAGCATTTGTTTTGTAATCAAAAGGTTTAGAGTTCAACTCTCTAATACAACATTATTATTATTAAATAGAAATTCATTTTATTTTTTATTTAAAAATTAATAGTATAGTCATAGGTTCTCTAATCAATTTCCTTCGGAAATTGAATTATTTGCCGAAGGCAAAAGATCTTATAGTTAAATGGTTATAACACCATCCCTTCACGATGGGAGTACCAGTTCGATCCTGGTTGAGATTAATAATAAATTTAATTCTTCTTGTAGCCTATATTATAATATTTTTACTATTTTATTTTATAAATAAAATTATTTACTCCAGCTTCGCTGGAGGAAACTTTGAAGGGGACCCGCCGACTTCGTCGGCGGGGCCTATTTCATAAATAAAATTATTACCTCCAGCATTGCTGGAGGAAACTTTGGCTACGCCGGAGATATTAAAAACCTGTTACCAGAGGAAAAGTAAATTGAGTTCATGTAAGAATAATTTATATGTATTATGAGAGAAGCGAATAAGGTAATTCATATAAATTGCAAATTTATAACAATAGGGTTCGATTCCCTCTTCTCTCTTTACTTATAGGAAAGAATAGTATTTTTTAAGTTAAAAATTAAGTCTTTCATATATAATTATATAAGAATATATAATAATTTTATTATTGTATATATAATTTTTATTATTTATTAATTAATAAATTAAAAATTAAGATTAAGAATTTAATATTTATTTAATATAAAATATTAAATATATTAAATAATAAATTTAATAAATAAATACTCAAGTAATTAAATATAATAATTTTAACAATATCTCTTTTACTTTAGTTTACTCCAGCTTCGCTGGAGTTAATAATTTCTTTATAAATAGTTTACTCCAGCTTCGCTGGAGTTAATAATTTCTTTATAAATAGTTATAGAGATATTGTTATTTAAATAAATATATATTATATATTTCTCTACCTTTATAAATATTATTTATATTTACTTTCGCCATAGGCGAAATTATTTATAAAAATAAATAATATAAAAAATTTTATATAATATTAAAGGTTTTATTTTATAAAAAATAAATAAAAGATTATTGCGTTTTTAGCGTAATTTTACTTTTAAGATTAAAAGAAATAAAATAACCTATTATTTATAAATATAAATAATTATAATTGAATAAATCAATTATATAAATTAATATATATATATATATATATATTAATAACTTAATTTAAAGAAGATTTAATATATATATTTATAAATTAAATTAAGATTTTTACATTTTAAATGTATATTCAAAGATGATTATACTCAACAAATGCGAAAGATATTGCAATTTTATATTTTATATTTGCAATTTTTTCAGGAGTTATAGGATCTATAATGTCATTAATTATTAGATTAGAGTTAGCAGCACCAGGTAACCAAATTTTACATGGAAATCATCAATTATTTAATGTATTAGTAGTAGGACATGCATTATTAATGATTTTCTTTTTAGTAATGCCAGGTTTAGTAGGAGGTTTTGGTAAAAAAATTCCATTATTAATAAATAATTTTAAATTATGAAATAATCAAATGAATATAGATGATTCAAAAGAAGTTTATAATAATATAAATAATAATATAAAATATTTAAAAGATAATAAAATATTAGGTTCATATTTAGCTGGATTAATTGAAGGAGATGGTACTATATCAATACCTAAAAAAAGAAATCCACAAATAAGTATAGTTTTTAATAAAAAAGATAAAGAATTAGCTAATTATTTATGTAATATATTAGAATGTGGTAATGTATATAATTTAAGTAAAAATACAGTAAATTATCAAATACAAGATATACCAAGTATATATAAAATATTAACATTAATAAATGGTTATTTAAGAACACCTAAATATTATTATTATATTAATTGTTGTGAATTTATTAATAATTATATAATTAAAAATAAAAATACTAACAATATAAAAATAAAAAATATTATTAATCAAATAAATATTATAGATATAAAACCTTTAGATGAATCAAATATAAATGAAAATGCTTGATTATCAGGTATAACTGATGCAGATGGTAATTTTTCTATAAGTTTATTAAATGGAATTAGAAAAAGAGTTAGACCTTATTATAGATTAGAATTAAAACAATCTTATCAAATAAACAATAATAATAATAATAATAATATATATAAAAATATTATTATATCAAATACTGAATTAACAAAAAAAGGTAAAGATATTATAAATTTAGATTATTTTAATATTATGAGTAAAATAGCTACATATTTTAATGTAGAATTATATTCAAGAAATAGAGAATTAAACTTAAAAAAAAATAATTTAAATGAAACAAAAATATATTATATATATATAATAATAATAAATAATATAGATAAAAATATAAAAGTTATAGAATATTTTAATAAATATCCATTATTATCATCTAAATATTTAGATTATTGTAAATGAAAAGAAATTATAGAATATACTAATATATATGGTCAATCATCTGAATCAAGTTATAATTTAGGATTAGAAATACGTAAAAATTATAATAATACTAGAACAATTTTTAATTGAGATCATTTAAAAAATTTAAAATAATAATTAAAAGAATATTAATAATGAACATATATTGCCGTGATAAATTGTAAAATTTATTATTATTACAATACTATATGCAAGAAACTCCTAAAGTCATAATATAAAATATAAAGGAACCTTAATATAATTAAATGTACTGAAATTTTAAAAATTATTATGAATAAATTAATTATTAAATTAATTTAATGGACAATTTGCAAGAAACGAACTATATAAAAAATATATATTATATAATTAGGATCTTCAGAGACTGCTTAATAGCGATTTAATTATATAAATTAATTAAATTATACGTATTGCACTTTTATATTATATATTAATATATATAATAAAAGTTGAAGACATAGTCCAAATATTATAGAAATATAATATATAAATTGAATTATATGTTACCTTTATTAATAGGAGCTAGTGATATGTCATTTGCACGTTTAAATAATATATCTTTCTGATTATTACCTCCTGCATTAGTATGTTTAGTTGCTTCTACATTAATTGAAAGTGGTGCTGGTACAGGATGAACTATAAAAAAAGGTAGTTCTTCTTTCGAAGAAAGATGAACCACTAAGAGGATTGGTAGTTCTTCTTTTTTAGAAAGATGAACCACCAAGAGGATTGGTAGTTCTAAAATATTGTTTGATGCAGGAACAACCTTAAATTATAAAATAATTATAATTTATTTATTAAATTACTATCATATATTATTAGGAAATAATTTAAATATAATATATTATTATATAATTATATATATTAAAAATAATATATATAAAATATATGAAGTTATAACATTTAATATTATAGGTTTATCTGCAAGTATATATCGTTATATATTTCAGAGACTCAATACAATAAAACAAAATTATAAAATTATTTCCTTAAATAATTATTCAACTATATTTAATAATAATAATTCAATGAATAATAAAGATTATAATGATTTTAATAAATGATTAATAGGATTTACAGATGGAGATGGAACATTTAATATATATACAAATGTTATAAATAAAAATATTATTTTTACATATAAATTAACTCAAAGTATATATAATTCACAATTAATATATAAAATTAAAAAAGAATTAGGTATAGGTAGAATTATTTATAGTAAAGATAAATATTATATTTCATTAGTAATAACTAATAAAAAACATTTAGTAGATATAATATTTCCTATATTTGATAAATATCCATTATTAACTATAAAATATTATAATTATTTAATATTTAAAGAAGCTTTAAATATTAGTAATAATATTAATATTTCACAAGATGAAAAAATAATTTTAATAAATAATATTAAAAATAAAGAAATTCCTTTAAATTTTTATTCTCCTATTTGAAATACTTTAAATACTGATATTAATAAATTAAATATTAATAATCAAATATTAAATGATAATACTAATATTACTAGTATTATTAATAGATCTTGATTAACTGGATTTATAGAAGCTAACGGTAATTTTAATTATGTTATTAAAGATAATAAAACTAATAGAATTATTCATGGTTTTACTATAACTCAAGTTAATAATTTATTATTATTAATAGGTATTAAATATATATTTAATATAAAAGCTAAAATATTATATAGACAACCTAAAAATAGTAAATCACATTATTATAAATTAGAGACTACTAATAAAGAAAGTATTAATATTATAGCTAATTATTTTTATACTAATAATATGATAATAATCTTAAAAGGTATTAAAGCATTTGAATTTAAAATCTGAGTAAGAACATTAAATAAATTAAAATATAAAAATAATCCTTTATTATTATTAGATATACGTAATTGAATAAATAGTTTAAGGAATAAACATAAAAAATAAATAATTTTATAAATACTTAACGTTAATTAATTTGTTTAAGAAATAGTCCAATCAATAATGTAAATTATTGTTAATTTTTATGCTATCCTCCATTATCGGGTATTCAAGCTCATTCATCACCTAGTGTAGATTTAGGAATTTTTGCAATTCATTTAACTTCTATTTCATCATTATTAGGTGCTATTAATTTTATAGCTACATCATATAATATGAGAACTAATGGTATGACATATAGTAAAATGCCTTTATTTGTATGAGCTATTATTATTACAGCTGTAATGTTATTATTATCATTACCTGTATTATCAGCTAAAAATCATCCATTCTTAATATCAAAAACATTGGCTGATATAAAAAATTTAACTATATGCTGGAACATCCAATTATTATTAATTGGACAATCAGCAGGAAACTTTCAAGTTTTGCAAACTTGTTATTATAGTTTTAAAGTTCAAAACTATATTAGGATCCTCAGAGACTACACGTTAAAATTAATATGTCAATTATATTTAATTGATTATAAAAAAATTATAAATGATTTTAATATTATTATTAAATCTTCTTTATATTTACATAAAAAATATTACTCATCTTTAAATAATAATAATAATGAAAATTTAGGTTATTATTTAGCTGGTTTAATTGAAGGTAATGGCTGTATAGTTATTCCAAAAACAATTAGATCAAAAGCTGGTAAATTAAATTATCCTTCAATACAAATTTCATTTTGTGATAAAGATTATCCATTAGCTTCAAAAATTATGGAAACATTAGATTCTGGGAGTATTCAAAAGAAAAAATCTAAAAATGCATATGTTTTAATTATAAATAATTATGAAGGTATAATTAAATTAACACAATTAATTAATGGAAAATTTAAAACTCATAAAATTGAAAGATTATGATTATTAATTGATTGATTAAATAATCCACCTTTATTAGAAATGACTAATAAATCAAAAAAATTATTTGAGAATTTACATATTATTAAAAAAGAAATTAATAATAATCCTATATTAGAAGATGCTTGATTTTCAGGATTTTTTGATGCGGATGGAAATTGTTATATTAGACATTCCTCTTCTTCTAGAAGAACTTTAAAGGAAAATAAAAATAATAATTATATAACTCAATATTATTTAAGAATTAGTCAATCAATTAATAATTCTTGAAATAAAAGTAATATTAATATTATGCAAAATATTGCAGAATCATTATGTACAATAGTTAAAAAAGATTTAAGAAAAAATAATACTCAAAATTATTTAATAAGAACTACTAATAGAAAAAGTAATGATTTAATAGTTTCTTATTTTAATAATTATCCTTTATTTAGTTCTAAATATTTAGATTATAAAGATTGATTAAATGTTTATAATTTAGTATCAAATAAAAATAAAAGATTAACTCATACTAATGAGAATATTGAGATAATTAATTTATCTAAAAATAATATGAATACTCAAAGAACTTTATTTAATTGAGATCATTTAAAATTTTTTTATAAAATTTATTAATAAGATATAGTCCTAACAATTATATAAGTTTATATTATATTATAAATATTTACAAAGTAATTGCGACTTAACTATTTATATATTAATTATATAAATAATTATTATTTTATTTTTAATTTAAAAATAAATAATATATCACTAAAAAAAAGGTTAAGCAAAAAATTTGGGTGTTACTATGTTATTAATGGATCGTAATTTTAATACTTCATTCTTTGAAGTAGCAGGAGGAGGAGATCCAGTATTATACCAACATTTATTCTATAAAAGTCCAATATTATTAATATTAGCATTATTATTAAATAAAAAAGTTTCTTCCGCTAAAACATCGGTTATAGGTAAAGAAAAAAATAATTTAAATATTTATAATTTAGATTATGAAACATATATAAAAAATAATAATAATAATAATAATAAATTTGATTTTACTTTATTTAATAGTGAATTTAAAAGAAGATTTCCTAATAAAGAATTACCTACTAATGAATTTTTAATATGATTTATAGGTTTTTTTGAAGGAGATGGATCTTTAATTATGGCTAAAAGAGGTGATTTATCAATTTTAATAACTCAATCAGCAAAGGATATAAATATCTTAAATGTAATTAAAGATACATTAAATGTAGGTAATATTATTATACAATCAAAAAAAGATAAAACATATAGATGAATTATACAAAATAGAAAAGATATATATTTAATATCTTTATTATTTAATGGTAATTTAGTATTACCAATAAGATCATTAAAATTAAATATGTTTTTATCTAAATTAAATTATAAATTATTAATTAATAAAGAAAATTTAATTGAATTTAATCCTAATTTAATTTTACCTACATTAAATGATACTTGATTATTAGGTTTTACAGATAGTGAAGGTTGTTTTACATGTTCTATTTTAAATACTTCAAATGGATTTAGAGTAAGATATATATTATCACAAAAACATGAAATTAATAAATATATCTTAATTCATATATTATATTTATTTAATAATTATTTAATGAAACACAATGAAACTTATTTAAATAATAAAAATAATAGTTTAGGTTTAATTGTACCTCATTCAAAACAAGATAATTGAGAATTAAGAATTAATGGATTAAAAAATTGTCAAAATATATTATTTTACTTTGATAAATTTAAATTGAAAACTATTAAATATCAGAGTTATATCAAATTTAAAGAAATATTAATTATGTTAGATAATAAAGATCATTTAGATCCTATTAAACGTAAATTAATTAAAGATTTATCAAAAAAAATTAATAATAAAATTTTGGAATAAAGGATTAGGTTTAACTTAAGTTATGAAATATAATTAAGCAAATGTAAAAATAAATTAAAGACTTAATTATATAAATATATATTTATATACCTAAATTCTAGTCTTATAATATAATAAATATTATTTATTACATTTATATATATATAAACTCTTAATTCTTAGTTCTTTTTGATCTAATACATGGAATATATATAATAAATTTATAAGGCAACATTAGTGGTACGGTTAAAATTTAACTTAAAAATAAGACCGTCAATTAATTAAGTAATTGCTACAGACTGCTTCACTAATGGATAAATATTATAATAATATTTGTTTAATGTACAGTCGGAACCTCATATTAATTATATAATTAATATGGTTATAATTAATTTTATAAAATATTTAAATTTTTATTTCCTACGATATTATTATACCGAAAAGGATTCTTTATATATATCTTTTTTTAAAGATATATTTTAAAATATAAAGATTAAAAATAATGAATTAAGTTGATAATTATACTTTATAATTAAATATTCTTAAATATTAAGGTTTGGATTCTTTGGTCACCCTGAAGTATATATATTAATTGTACCAGGATTTGGTATAATATCTCATATTGTATCTACTTATAGTAAAAAACCTGTATTTGGATCTATTAGTATGGTATATGCTATGGCATCTATAGCCTTTTTAGGATTCTTAGTATGAAGTCAAGTGATGGCTTCCTCATTTAGAAATAAATGATGTATAAATTTTGCTATATGCTGGAACAGTTTAGTGTTAATTAATACTTTGAAATGTAAAAATTTAATTAATTATACTTGATCAGCAGGAAATCAATTTATATTAAATTATATTATAAATAATTCTTTTTATAATATAATTACTTTGAGATCCTCAGAGACTATACGCAAAACATCTAATTTTAATTATAAAATATTTAATGAAGAATTAAAAATTCTCAAAAATATTAATGTTTCTCAAAATTGATTAACTTGATTTATTGGTTTTATTGAAGGTGATGGAGCATTATTAAATTATAATAATCAATTAAGATTTGTTTTAACTCAAAAAGAAAGTAATATTTTATATGAAATTAAAAATACTTTAAATATGGGAACAGTTAAAACATATCAAGAAAAAAAAAATTCATTTAGTAGATTAATAATTACTGATCCTTATGATATTTATTTATTAACTTTAATGTTTAATGGTAATTTAGTTTTAAATCATAGAATTAATCAATTAGATAAATGAATTAATATTTTAAATATTAAATATAAATATTCGCAGAATATTATATTAATTAATAAACCTCAAATTATTACTTTATATGATTCTTGAATTTCAGGATTTACTGATGCTGAAGGATATTTTAATGTTACAGTAACTAAAAATAATAGATATTCTTTAGGATATGTAATTAAATTACGTTTTATTTTAGATCAAAATGATGAATTAGCTTTAAATAGTATTAAAGTTTTATTTAATAAAGGTAAAGTAAGTTTAAGAACTAATTCAGTAAATCATTATCGTTATACTATAACTAATTATTCAGAATTAATAGATGTTTATAATTATTTTAATATTTTCACTTTAAAAACTAATAAAAATAATTCTTTTATTAAATGAAGTATTATTTATAATATGATTTTAAATAAAGAACATTTATCTATAGAAGGATTAAATAAAATTAATTCATTAAAAACTGAAATTAATTTAACTAATAGTATAAATAAAAAAATAGGTAAAAAATTATAATTAAAAAGATGAAGATATAGTCCGATACTTTTTGTAAAAAAAGCTTTGTTTATATTTAATACAAAGGGTTAATAATTATAGTTATTAACTAACTTTTTGCATCATATGTATATTGTAGGATTAGATGCTGATACACGTGCATACTTTACAAGTAGTACAATGGTAATAGCAGTACCAACAGGAATAAAAATCTTCTCATGATTAGTAAAAAAATCCTTTAGCAAGATTTATTATAAAACGCCGATCAACAATATATTATATAAAAATATATTATTAAAAGATACTTACAATAGTATAAATTATAATTTAATAAAAATATTTAAAAAATCAAATCCGTTAGCCAACACCTCTGGTGTTGGAAATTATATAAAATCTAATATTATATGTAAAAAATTAGTTATATATGGAACTAATTTAGAAAGTAATATAGGTAATAATAAATATACATCTATAGTTAGTTATATGGTAAATATACCTAATTCATTTTTATATATTATGACTGGTATTATATTATCAGATGGTAATATAAATATAGTAACAAAAAATAAAAAAAAGAAAGAAGGTATAATAACAACAACTAATTCAAGATTATATTTAAAACAATCAATAAATCATAGTGAATATTTATTATATGTATTTAATTTATTATCACATTATTGTATATCTATACCTAAATTAAAAAAATCTTATTTAAAAGGTAAATTATTTTATTCATTAGAATTTTATACAAGAAGTTTACCATGTTTTACATTATTAAGAAATATATTTTATATAGGTAGAATAAAAATAATACCTATATCAAAAAAATATAATAGTTTACATTATAATAATATAAATTATGATATATATGATTTAATTAATTATGAAAGTTTAGCTCATATAATTATGGGCGATGGAACTTTTCAAAAAGGAGGAGGTATTACTTTAAATTTACAAAATTTTAAATTAATTGAATTAGTTCATTTAATTAATGTTTTAAAAGTTAAATTTGATTTAGATTGTACTATTCATAAATCAAGAAATAAATGAGTAATTTATATTAAATTACATTCAGTAATTAAATTATATCCTCATATTATAAATTTTATTGTACCTAATATGAGATATAAATTTAAACATAAATTATTTACTTGAAATGAGAAAAATTCTTTTTATAATTAATATTATATAATATTAATGAACAAATTCGAGGGAACTCCAATTATTAGAAAAAGTAATTTTAATTGGACAATCGTCGAGCTAAATCACACGTGAGAAATCCTTGTGTAAAAGTGTAGAGATTAGATGTTCATTGATAGTTTATTTAAAATAAACCCTTTAATTTATAATTTATAATTTATAATTTATAATTTATAATTTATAATTTATATTAAAGGATCTTTTTCCAAAGGGAAAGATCCATCAATAAAATTGAAGGATCTCCCCGAAGGGGGGATCCCATTATAAAATAATAGGATCGCCCGAAGGGTGATCCATTTAAACTATGTTTAAAGGATCTAAGTTATATTAATTAAAAATTAATAATTATTAAATTATTCGTAAGTAATTTAATTAATATAATATGATTATTTAAGGTTTAATCCAAGTGCCAGTAATGGTTTAGAGCAATCCTCTAACAAAATTTTATTAAATAAAATTTTGACATATTTTAACTAGCTAATATATTTATATATAAATATAAATGAATCTGAAATGATTAAGGTTAAAAAAGAGCAACATTATATGGTGGATCTATTAGATTAGCTGTACCTATGTTATATGCTATAGCATTTTTATTTTTATTTACAATAGGTGGTTTAGTTTAAATCTTAACGTTAGATCACTTTAAATTTCACTATATGCTGGAAACTTCTATAATTTATTTAATAAAAATAAAGAATATTTTATATACTTAATATTAATTAATTAATTTATTATTAAGTAATAATTATAAAATTTAAGAACAATCAGCAGAAAATTATATTTATAAGTTTCTCAGAGACTATACGTGAAAAATATATTATTTTTAATATATTAAGATATAGTCCAAGTTTTAAAGTAATTAAAAATATTAATTTTAGTTTACTTAAAATTATGTAACAGGTGTTGCATTAGCTAATGCATCATTAGATGTAGCATTCCATGATACTTATTACGTGGTAGGTTTGAAAATGGCCCAATATATTAATAATTATATTAATAAATTAGTAATTGACTATATGCAGGAACAAATATTTTTATCATTAACTGATATAAATTTATTATTTACTATTATATTATTGTGATATTTAAATTTATATAATAAATTAAATGAGAAAAAATCTTATATTTTTATAAATAATAGTGAAAATAATAATAAATTTAATATAATTAATTTTATAAATAATACAATTTATAATAATTGAATAAATATAATAATTAATTATTTAAATATTCAATCTGCAAATAACCATCAAGGTATTTCAGAGACTATACGTCAATCATCTTTTTTTTTAATAAATCTTTAAAGAATATTACTAATACTTCAAATAATTCTTATGATAAAATTAATAAATTAAATTTAATTAATACAAATATAATTGATATTAAATTTTGAGAATGATTTGGAGGTATATTAGATGGAGATGGATATTTTCAAATAAGAACTATAAATAATAAAGATAAATTAAAAACAATAGAAATTAAATTACATAATAGAGATATTAGAATATTAAATAGAATATTAAATAATTTACATATAGGTAGAATTTATCAATATAAAAATAAACCTTATTGTAAATATATTGTTTCTAATATTAAAGATATGTTATATTTAGTTAATAAATTAAATAATTTAGGTTTAATTAGATTAAGAGCTAATTATATTAAACGTATATGTGAAATTTATGATATTAAATATATTGAACCTGATTATAATATTAAATTAAATAGTGCTTATTTAGCTGGTTTAATAGATAGTGATGGTTCTATTGTTTTTAATTATACTTCTAATAGAATAGAATGTAATTTAGAATTTAAATATAATGAATATACATCTAAATTAAATTTAGATAATGTTATAGAAAATATTAAACCTTATAATAATATGAGAAATCGTATTATTAAAGAGAAAAAATATAAAATTATTGTATTTAAATATCAAAATGTTGAAAGTATGCCATTTTTATATAATTATTTTATGATTAATAGATTATATTCTGATTTTAAATTCTATAGAATTTCTAAAATATTAAAATTTTTAGAAATTAGAAAATATCATAAAAGTCCTTTTGAAAGTCCTGAATTTTTAATTTATTCTGACTTTTTAATTGATTTTATAAAATATCAAAATCCTAAATGAATTAATACTCCATTTATTAAAAAATTAAGATGAAGAAATAGTCCAAATAAAATAATATAATTTATTATATTATTCTTTAAGCATTTCCATTATGTATTATCTATGGGAGCTATATTCTCATTATTTGCAGGATACTATTATTGAAGTCCACAAATATTAGGATTATATTATAACGAAAGATTATCACAAATCCAATTCTGATTAATATTTATTGGTGCTAATGTTATCTTTATGCCTATGCATTTCTTAGGTTTAAATAAAAAAGCTAACTATTAAGCTTAAGTAAAATATCACTATATGCTGGAAGTTCCTAAAACTTTAACTACTATTATAATTAATATATAAAATTATAAAGTAAAAATGTTAATAGATATTACAATGGATAATCAGCAGGAAATTATAATATAAATATTATAAGATCCTCAGAGACTATACGTGATAAATATATAAATATTTATATATTAAGATATAGTCCGGTTAATATAGAAATATATTATGTTAAGTTATTAAAATGTTAAAAAATTAAAGTATATAATATAAAAATTATAAATTACCTTTAAATAATATATTTTTACATACTTCTACTTTTAAAAATTAATGATTTAAATTTTTAAATATTATAGTTACCTCCAGCATTGCTGGAGGTAATAATTTCTAAAGAAATAGTAATATAGAACATGATTAAAATTTAATATATTTTTATATAGATAGTAGAAAAATATTAAATAAATATTAAAATTTTAAAGATAAATATTTAATTAAATATTCATATACTTTAAATAATACAAATTAATAAAACCGTTAAATGGTATGCCTCGTCGTATTCCTGATTACCCTGATGCATATGCAGGATGAAATTATGTAAGTTCAGCAGGATCAGTAATAGCTATAATCTCATTAGCTTTATTTATTTACATCATTTATGATCAATTAATTAATGGTTTAACTAATAAAATTGATAATAAATCAGTATTATATACTAAAGCACCTGATTTTGTAGAATCAAATACTATTTTTGCTAATAATATTATTAAATCTGCATCTATAGAATTCTTATTAAATTCTCCACCAGCTATTCATTCATTTAATACACCAGCTGTACAATCATAATTTAAAAATTTTTAAGGATATTTATTTATTTTTTGTCGTAGACAAAACTTCGGCTATGTGAAGTTAAAATTAATTAACAATCAAAAGCTATGAAGCTAAAAGTAAATATGTATCATTAAATTTAATTAAATTTTTTATTAATATTCTTTATAGTTAAAGTTAAGTTAACTAATTTATTTATTATTAATTTATAAATAGTTACCTCCAGCAAAGCTGGAGGTAATAATAAATTTATAAATAGTAACCTCCAGCGAAGCTGGAGGTAATAATAAATAGGTTTTGTTGATGATGGGTTATTATTTTAAATAAAGAATAAATTAATATAAGTAATATTAGAAAATTATTTATTTAATATTAATATTTATATTATTAAATATTAATAGTTTAAATATATATAAATTAATAATTATATATAAATATATATAAATATAAAATCATATATATAAATAATATATATGTTTATTAAAATATAAAAATTAATTAATAACAAAATGCCACAATTAGTACCATTTTACTTTTTAAACCAATTAACTTATGGATTTATTTTATTAGTAATATTATTAATATTATTTGCTCAATTTTTATTACCACGTATTTTACGTTTATATATAACAAGATTATTTATATCTAAATTATAATATTCGTAAATTATTGTTTACTTTAATTTAAATAATATTTTATTATAATAAAATAACTATAGTTTTATTTTAACGTTTTCCGGCAAAGGCGGAAAATAAATATGTTTATAAATATAATAATAATTATAATGAATATAATTATTATATTAAGAAAAAATAAAAATTTATTATGACAAACATTATAGTAAACTCACCTTTAGATCAATTTGATATTAAGGTATTTATAGGTTTTGTATCACCATTTATAGATTTAACATCTATTAATATAACAACATTTACAGTATATACATTATTTATTTTATTAGCTATATTAGGATTAACATTATTAACTAATAATAATGGAAAAATAATAGGAAGTAAATGATACTTATCACAAGAAGCTATGTATGATACAATTAATAATATGGTTTCAGGACAAATAGGTGGTAAATTAGGAGGTTATTATTTTCCATTAATTTATACATTATTTATATTTATATTTACAGCTAATTTAATTGGTATGATTCCTTATTCATTTGCTGTTACATCACATATGGTATTTATTATATCATTATCAGTAGTAATATGATTAGGAGTAACAATAATAGGATTATATACACATGGATTAACTTTCTTTAGTTTATTTGTTCCTGCTGGATGTCCATTAGCTTTAGCACCATTATTAGTATTAATAGAATTATTATCATATTCAGCACGTGCAATATCATTAGGTTTAAGATTATCTGCAAACACAAAAATTAAATGTGTATAAGAATCAAATTCCGGGGAAGCCCTAAAGTTATAATAACTAAAAATTTTAAGTAAACTTTTAATTTGGCCTCATTAATGATTGAGGGTATAGTAATATCATTATAAATATAAAAAGATATAAGTTTTATAAAAATTTATATCTTTATTATGGGTTATCGCGGATCTAAATCAATAAAAATAATCTAAATCTATTATATCATTTATCATTATATATATAATAAAAATGATATATTATTTTATAAAAAATTTATTTACATCTTCATTTAATAAAAATAGTTTATTTTTATACTTCTGAAGGGGACCCGCTGACGAAGTCGGCGGGGCCTATTTATAAATAAATTATAAAAATATATTTATTTTTACTATTTATTTCCTCCGGCTATGAAATGCCGGAGAAATATAAATTATAAAAATTAATTTTATTAATTTTATTATTTATAAATAAATCATTAAAATATATTTCATATATTTTAACTCTGAAGGGGACCCGCCGACGAAGTCGGCGGGGCCTATTTTATTTATAAATTAATTATAACCTCCAGCGAAGCTGGAGGAAATTGGTAGATTATTTTTATTTTTATTGTAAAAGAGCAACGAGTAGATGGTTCTTTAGTAATAATAATTACTATAAGGTGTACTCTAAACGCCGGGAAATCCGGTGCTTGTATTGAATAAAATAATTTAATATTTCTATTTTAATATATTATATTAACCAAAAACATCGGATGTTTTTAATTTAATTAGTAAGATATTATATTTAATAATTATTTAATAATAGTAAATCAAGCTTAAAGATTAATTTCGTAATATATATATATTTATAAACAGTGGACTTATGTTATATCAAAAATGTCAAAATGACGTAATAAATAAAAATTAAATGGAAATATTAATATTAATAAAATATAAGTAATTATATAAATATATATATAAATAAATTTTATTATTTATTAACGAAAAATAAAAAGATTATCAGGTCATTTATTAATGGCTATTTTAGGTGGATTAGTATTTAATTTAATGAGTATTTCTATAATTACATTTGCATTAGGATTTATTCCTTTATTAGGAATTTTAGCTATTGTAGTATTAGAATTTGCTATTGCTATGATTCAAAGTTATGTATTTGCTATTTTAGCAAGTGGATATATTAAAGATGGTTTATACTTACACTAATATACCTTTTACATTAATTCGCAACTTATTTTTAATAGCGAATAATTTCTAAAGAAATAGTAACCTCCAGCTTCGCTGGAGATAATAATTTCTAAAGAAATAGTAATAATAAAGTGAAAAACTTTAGAGGTAAATAATCAATATTCTCTACAGTAAACTTTTATAATTAAATTAATAAAATAAATTATTAACTCCAGCTTCGCTGAAGTAAACTTAAGCTCTTTATAATTCAATGTGGGTTAACTTTTCCTTCGTAATTTATTTTACCTTCGGCATAGCCGAAGTTTTGTTTTTATTTTTGTGAAGGCTGAACTAAATAATTATCTTCAGCGAAGCTGTAGGTAATAATAAATTTATAAATGAAATAGAAATAGTAACCTTCAGCGAAGCTGTAGGTAATAATAAATTTATAAATAGTTACCTCTAGCGAAGCTGTAGGTAATAATAAATTTATAAATAAAGAGTTTATAATTTAACGGTAGAATAATACTTTGATAAGGTATAAATATAGGTTCGATTCCTGTTAAACTCATATATATTCGTTTAACGGGAATGAACCATTCCCTTCGGGAACGATTCGTTTCCTGTTAAACTTTGAAGGGGACCCGCCGACGAAGTAAAAATATATTTATTTTTACTCTAAAATAAACCCATCGTCAATAGCGATGGTGGCATGAACTAGTCTTTAAAAAAAAGTAAATAATAGGATAAATGACCGAGTGGTTTAAGGTATAATATTTGAGCTATTACGTGTATTTTTATACACCGGGGGTTCGAATCCCTCTTTATCCGTAATATTTTTAGGATCATCCGACAATGGAGGATTATTTATATTAGAGGGGTTATAGTTTAATGGTAAAACTATTGTGTTGCATGCAGTCAATATGGGTTCGATTCTCATTAACTCCAATAATAATATTAACGAAAGTAATAAATTTATAAATAGTTGAGAAGTATTGTTTTTTTTTATTTAACTATTTCATGGGTCCCGCCGCCGAAGGCGGCGGGGCCTATTTTATTTTCTAAATAAAATTATTTACTCCAGCTTCGCTGGAGTAAACTCTGAAGTGAACCCGCCGCCTCGGCGGCGGGTCCAATAAAATTAATAAATAAATCATTACCTCCAGCTTCGCTGGAGGTAACTATTTATAAAGAAATATATTTTTACAATTTCATTAGTCCGGCGACGTAGGCGCGGGCCTAATTATATTAATGAAGGGGTTATCTATGTTGGTAGTAGGTATTGAGCTGTAAACTCAACGGATATATTCCCTCGCATGTTCGATTCATGTCCTCTTCATATATACTTTGCTATAGATTTCACGTAAAATAAAATAAAATAAGTGCTAAAGATACTAATTTATTAAAAATAATAATAGACCGAAAGAGTAATTTATTATCTTAAACTGTAAAAATAATTAATTATTATATTTTATCTTAATATAATTAATTAAATTTTATTAAATATTTAGCTTTGATTTAACGAAAATATTAAAATAATAATATATTAATAAGGTAATGAAGTTTTTATAGCAATAAAAATGTATTATGTTTTTATAGCTTAATCTGGTAAAGCATCTCACTGTTAATGAGACTATTGTCGGTTCAAATCCGTCTAAGAACTTTAACGTTTAATAATAATATAATAACGTCCTTTATAAATTAAGGAAATAAAAATGAAATAATGAAGAAATATCTTATTTTAATAAAGATATAATGAAGATATTAATTATTTTATAATTAATTATAAAATAATAAAAGATATAATAATGTTATATAACATAATAGATATTAATATATTAAATAATAATATATTATTAGATATTATAGGTATATTATCTATAATTACTGCTTTATTAATAATATTAGTAGCTAATCCTATGTATAGTATATTATATTTAATATTTTTATTTATATATATAGCAATATATTTATATTTAATAGGTATTAGTATAATGAGTTTATTATATTTATTAGTATATATAGGAGCAATAGCAGTATTATTTTTATTTATATTATCCTTATTAAATAATAAATCAGAAGATAATAATATTAATGATAATAATATATTATCATTACCTTCTAAAAGTATACCATTAATATTATTAATAGTATATTATTTATATAATAATACAGCTAATATATATAATAATAATATATATAATAATAATAAAATATTAATAAATAATAATAATGATTTAATTTCAATAAATAATAATTTATATACTATTATAAATAATGATTGATATAATATAATAGATATTAATCATTTAAATCAAATAGGTTTTTTATTATATACTGAATATTCAATATTATTTATTTGATTATCAATATTATTATTATTTTCTATAATTAGTGCAATAGTATTAATAAAAAATGATTAATTAATTAATTAAGTATAATCTTAAATTAATAATAATTATAAACAAATAATATAAATAATAAATAATTTATTTATATTATATAATTAATATAATATATATTAATTAATTATATTAAAAAATATTATAATTTTATTAAAAAATATTATAATATTAATATATATATAATAAATATATATAATAAATATAAAAAAATAAGAAATAAATAATGATAATATTAAAAATAATTGAAATGTTAATATTATTTGTATTTGTATTATTAAGTGTTGCTTATTTAACTATAGCTGAAAGAAAAACATTAGGTTATATGCAAAGAAGAGTTGGACCTAATATTGTAGGTTATTATGGTCAATTAATGGCTATAGCAGATGCATTAAAATTATTATTAAAAGAAATAATAATAGTAAGAGAATCAGATAAAATATTAATAATAATAAGTCCAATAATAGCATTATGTTTTGCTTTATTATCATGAGCTGTTATACCATTTAGTTCAGGTATAGCAATAGGTGATATAAATTATAGTATATTATTTATATTAGTTATAGGTAGTATTGGTGTATTTGGAACATTATTAGTAGGATGATCATCAAATTCTAAATTTACATTATTAGCAAGTATAAGATCAACAGCACAATTAATAAGTTATGAATTAATATTAACAACTATAATAATAATATGTATATATTTAAATAATACATTAAATATTAATAATTTTATTGATAATCAAAAAGCTATATGATTATTAATTCCTTTTATTCCATTAGCTATTATTTATTATATAGCTAGTATAGCAGAAACAAGTCGTCCACCTTTTGATAATGTTGAAGCTGAATCTGAATTAGTTTCTGGTCATATGACTGAATTAAGTGCTTCACCTTTCGTTTTATTTTATTTAACTGAATATAATAATATTGTTATTATGTGTTTTTTAAATATAATATTATTTTATGGTGGATATAATATAATAAATATTAATTGATTAATAGATTTATTATCTATTAATAATAATTATTTTATTTATTTTATTGAATTATTATTTAATTCTATTAGTATTAGTATTAAAGCTATAATTTTAACTTATGGTTTTATTTGAGTTAGAGCTAGTTTTCCACGTTTAAGATATGATTTATTAGTTAATTTATGTTGAGTTATTTTATTACCTTTATTATTTAGTATTTTAATTTTAGTACCTAATATTTTATATATCTTCGATTCTGCAGATCAATCTATTTAATAAATATATACTTAATTTTTTATTAGATTAACCGCTAAAAATTAAAATATAATAATTATATTTTAATAATTTATTTATAAATAATTTATTTATAAATAAATAATAGATAAAGCTAATAAAATTAATAAAATAAATTATTACCTTCAGCTTCGCTGAAGATAATTAAACTAATATCATTTTATTAATTTAAAAATATTAATTTTATTAAAATTTTTATTTTTAAATTAAGTATTTAAATTAATATTCTTTTTATATAAAATAAATATTTTCTTCCGCTGACTTTGTAGATGAAATTATTTCATGGGTCTCGCCGACTTCGTCGGCGGGGCCTATTTATAAATAAATTATAAAAATATATTTATTTTTACTATTTATTTCCTCCGGCAATGAAATGCCGGAGAAATATAAATTATAAAAATTAATAAAATTAATTTTATTATTTATAAATAAATTCCTTACGCCGACAAAGTTAAAATTTATATAATATATTTTAATAATTTATTTATAAATAAAATAGTCGGCATAACGTAACTCCGGCTTCAAAAAGCCGGAGAAATTTTTATTTATCTTACTTTAATATTTTTTTTATTACTCATATTATATTAAATAATGGTATTTTTAATAAAGATATAAAATATAAGAATATAATTATTATTATAGCCCTTATATTTTAATTTATACTTTTTGAATAGATTAATTAATAAGGATATAATATATACGCCCTTATAGCTTAATCTGGTAAAGCAGTAGAGTGAAGTTCTATATATATAAGTTCAATTCTTTTTGAGGGCATATTAATAATAATATATTTATTTTAAAAGGTATTTATTATTCCTTTAGCTTAATGGTAAAGCATAATACTTCTAATATTATTCATCTATGTTCGAGTCATAGGAGGGATTTATTACCTCTTCATAATGTATAAAAAAAAAGTATTAGTTATTCAATTAAAAAAAATAAATATATTATTATTGGACTCATCGATAATTTATTTTAACTTTATTGTTGGGTCTAATTAAATAGTAAAAATATAATTCATATATTTTATTTTTAAATGAAATTATTACCTCCAGCAAAGCTGGAGGTAATAATTTCTAAAGAAATAGTTACTATTTTTTATAAATAGTGAATGTAAAAATTAAGGATAAAAATATGAAATTTTTATAAATTATTAATATCTTATTATTAAAAATAACTTAGGCAGAGCCTAAAATAAATAAAATAATAAATTAAATATAATAATTATTATTATAATTATTCTATATATAAATATTTAATTAATTAATATTATTAATTAATTAATATCTTAATAAATAAATTTAAATAATTATTTTTTTTACGTTGTAATTAAATTTTAGGTATAAAAATATAATTATTTTAAAACACTTTAATAAAGTTAAAAAAATTTTAAATACATTTAATATTTAAAAATATAAAATTAATAATAAAATGACACATTTAGAAAGATCTCGTCATCAATTATTTCCATTTCATTTAGTAACACCTTCACCTTGACCTATAGCAGTATCATTTGCTTTAATGTCATTAGCTTTATCATTAGGATTAACAATGCATGGATATATAACAGGTAATAGTGTATTATTCTCATCAATATTTTTATTATTATATAGTATGACTATGTGATTTAGAGATATTATTGCAGAGGGTACTTAAATAAAAAATAAATAGTATCTTTAAAAAATAAATATAAAAAATATATAATAATATGAATGAAAATAAATTTACAATATTAAATAATCAATTAGAATATTATTTAACTGAATTATAAAAAAAAAAATAGTAATATTAAGATATAACTATCTTAAATAGAATATTAAATTAATCCGCCAAAGGCGTAACTTTATCCACGTAAGATAAATTATAAAAAAAGAGATATTAATTAATTAAAATTATTATAATGTATAGATCAATTAGATTTAATCTAACTCCGTTTGATCCATTTTCTTATGGATCTAATTAATCACCCTTATAGGTGATCCTAAATAATTGTGCCTTCTTAAAATATCACTATATGCTGGAAACTCCTAAAGATTTATATACGATTAATTAATTAAACGTAATAATTATAAATATATTACAATGGATAATCAGCAGGGAATCAATTAATAATT
This sequence comes from Barnettozyma vustinii, assembly GCA_030569515.1. NCBI lineage: Eukaryota > Fungi > Ascomycota > Saccharomycetes > Phaffomycetales > Phaffomycetaceae > Barnettozyma > Barnettozyma vustinii. Next base: position 22,105 of record JAJMLD010000067.1, read on the forward strand.
GAGTTCCTCAGAGACTACACGTGATAAATATTATTGGAATAATCAATGAATATTGATAAATAATATTATGATATAGTCCAATTAAATTTTAATAGATTTAAATTTTTTGACATATTTAGGTGATCATACTTTAGCAGTTAGAAAAGGATTAAACTACGGATTCTTATTATTCGTTGTTTCTGAAATTTTAATTTTTGCTGGTATTTTCTGAGCTTATTTCCATTCAGCTATGTCACCAGCTATAGAAATAGGTGGTATATGACCTCCAGTAGGTATAACAGCAATTGGTGCAACAGAATTACCATTATTAAATACTATTATTTTATTAGCTAGTGGTGCAACTATTACTTATAGTCATCATGCAACAATAGAAGGTAATAGAAAACATGCTTTAAATGGATTATTCATTACATTATGATTAATCGTAATTTTCGTTATATGTCAATATATTGAATATACTAATGCTCCATTTACTATTAGTGATGGAATATATGGATCAGTATTCTTTGCAGGTACAGGATTACACTTCTTACATATGGGAATGTTAATTATTATGTTATCAGTATGTTACTGAAGAATGAGAAATTATCATTTTACAACTGGACATCATGTAAATTATGAGACTACAATATTATATTTACATATTTTAGACATTATTTGATTATTCTTATATATTGTAATGTATTGATGAGGGTCTTAATAAAACAAACCCATATCAATAATTTTAAATATTCATTTTTATTATACTTCAACTAAAATTAATTCTTCATTTATAAAAAATAAAATTATTAATTATAGTTTCCTCCAGCAAAGCTGGAGGAAATAATTAATTTATTAATAGTTTCCTCCAGCAATGCTGGAGGTAATAATTTTATTTATAAAATAAAATAGTAATGATATATACATTATTAAATAATAATAATTTTAATGATGATGATAATAATAATAAAAATAATATAAAACGTAAATACATTGATAAATATATTAAAATAATTAAAGATAGTAAATTATCTTCATATTTTAAAGCTTGATTTTCAGGTTTTATATCAATTACTAAAGATTATTATATTATAAAAAAGTAAATTAAAAACTTTATCTACTATTAATTGATATTTTAATAATGAATGTAAAATATATAAGCATACTTTTAATAATAATTATTTTGTTATATTTAAATGTATTAAACATAATATTATTAATAAATACATTATTATTATTTTTTATTATTACTATAAAATTTTATGATTAAGAAGTCTGAAGAGCTCATGTAATTAATAAATTACAAAATAATTATTATTCTATTGATATTAAATTAAGAGAGGTAAAATTAATAAATAATACCTTAAAAAGTAATACTAAAATTTATTTAAATAAAATTAATACTTCTCAATTATTAAGTTTAATAGAAGCAGAAGGATTATTTTATATTCATTATATGAATAGTAAAAATTTAAAAACATTAATATTAACTCAATTTACTCTGAAGGGGACCCGCCGACGAAGTAAAAATATATGAAATATATTTTTATAATTTATAATTTATTTATAAATAGTTACCTCCAGCGAAGCTGGAGGTAATAATTTATCTGGAAGATAAATAGTCGGCGGGGCCTATTTCATAAATAAAATTATTAAAATTTATTTCATAAATTTTAACTATTTATAAAAATAAATAATAAAAAGATATTTCATATCTTTTTATTATTTCATGGGTCCCGCCGCCGACGGCGGCGGGGCCTATTTCTCAAAATGAAAGTAGTAAATTATGAATGGAATATATAAATAAATATATTTGTGAGTTAAATATGCCTTATAATTCATCAAAATTAGTTAATGAAAGTATAGCTAAATATATAATTATTAAAAATAAAACTTTATTAATAGAACAATTAAATAAAACTATTATTAAAGGTAAAAAACCTAATACTAATTTATTATTAAGATATTCAAATATTGATTTTTTATATCATGTTATTATTCCTAATTTTGAAATATTACCATGATATACATTAAAATATACTAATTTTATTATGTTTAAAATAATAATTACTATTTTAATGAATGGTTTACAATATACTGATAAAGGGCATACTTTTTTATTAAAAGCTGCTGATTATATGGCTAAAGATTATACCATATATGATTTACCTTGATAAAAAATCAATGAAGTATTAGAACAACCCTCTTTATTTGATACTAATTTACCTTATAAAACTAATGTACATAATTATAATTTATCTTTAAAACATAGTAAATTAATTAAATCAGGTGTATATGTTTATAATTTAAATTATAATTATATTAATACTTTTGGTGGTTAAGCTATTTATTTTAATGTTAAAAAACATATTATAGTAAAACATTTAAATAAAGATATACCTTTTTTAAATAAATATTATTTAAAACGTACTGCTTCATTTACTAAACCTAAATAATCCTTTATACTTGCATATTTTTGACATTTTTTAATTATTATTATATTTAGTAATGTACTGATGAGTAAAAAACCTCCCATAATTTACAATATTCTTATAACAAATAATAAATATAATAAATTATAAGAGAATAATTAATTATTAATTAATAAATATAAATTATCTATAAATTTTATTAATTAAAATATAAAAATTAATAAAATTAAATAAGCCCCGTCGACTTTGTCGACGGGTCTAATGAAATAGAGAAATAAAGAATCAAAAGATTTTTATAAATTAATTGATTTATAAATATAATAATATCTATAAATTAATTAATAATCATAGAAAAATATGAAATTTACAATTATTTTAATAATAATAGGATTAATAGGATATATAATAAATTATAATTCATCAGGATTAACTTTAACAGGTGGTGGAGCAAATATAATAGTATTATTTATATCAATAGAAATAATGTTATTAGGTGTAACAATATCAATTATATTAAGTGGATATCATAATGATGATATAATAGGATTAATAATGGGAATAATAATATTAATAATAACAGGTATAGAATCAGCAATAGGATTAACAATATTAGTAAATTATTACAAATTAAAAGGAAATTTACCTACATCAGGGTTTAATAATTAAATAAAAATGATTTTATTTGTCTTTTTACCTTTTATTAATGTTATTATTAGTGGTTTATTTGGTAGATATATAGGTGTAAATAATACTAAAAAAATCAATATAATAAATTTAATAATATTATTAATAATATTAATATATTATTATATAGATATATTAAAAACAAATAATAATTATGTTATTAATATAATGGAATTAATTAATATAGAATATTTAAATATAGATTATGCATTAAATTTAGATTTATTAAGTATAACTATGTTAATACCTATAATAGTTATATCATTAATAGTTAATTTATTTTCATGAGGATATATGATAGATGATCCACATAATCAAAGATTTAATACATATTTAGCTTTATTTACTTTATTTATGATAATATTAGTATTAGGAGATAATTATTTAATATTATTTATAGGTTGAGAATATATAGGTATAGCATCATTTTTATTAATAGGATTTTGATATAATAATATTGATAATGTTAAATCATCATTAAATGCATTATTTATAAATAAAATAGGTGATGTATTTTTTATAATAGCTTTAATATATTTAATTTATATTTATAAATCATTAAATTATAGTTTAATTTTTTCTTTAGTTTCATATATTAATATTGATATTAATACTATAATTATATTATGTTTAGTTATAGCAGCTAGTGCTAAAAGTGCTCAATTTGGATTACATAATTGATTAATTTGAGCTATGGCTGGACCTACTCCTGTTTCAGTATTATTACATGCAGCAACATTAGTAATAGCCGGAGTATATTTATTAATGAGATCATCCCCTATATTAGAAAATTGTCCTAATATATTATTATTAAATTTATGATTAGGTGGTTTAACTACATTAATTGCTGGATTAATTGCTATTAATACTAATGATATTAAAAGAATTATTGCTTTATCTACTATGAGTCAATTAGGTATTATGTTTATATCAATAGGATTATCATGTTATAATTTAACATTATTTCATGTATTATGTCATAGTATATATAAAGCTTTATTATTTATATGTGCTGGTACTATAATACATAGTTTAACTAATGAATTACAAGATATAAGATATATTGGTGGTTTATTATTATATATGCCTATAACATATATATGTTTATTAATAGGTTCTTTATCTTTAATGGGATTTCCATCATTAACAGGTTATTATTCTAAAGATATTATTATTGAATCATCTATAGGTATTTATACTATATCTGGTTTAATAATATATTGATTAGTAGTATTAAGTTCATTTTTAACTAATATATATATTTTAAAATTAATTTATTATTCATTTATTAATATACCTCAATTAAATAAATATATTTATAATAATATTAATGAATTACATTGATTAAATATATTATGTATGATTATTTTAACTTTAGGTTCATTATTTTTAGGTTATATATTAAATGATATTTATTTAGGACAAGGTAATAATATTTTAGGTTTATTTATTAATCCTAATAATTTATCTTTAATTGATACTCATTTTGCTATTAATAATTATTTTAAATGAATACCTTTAATTAATATATTTATTTCTATATTTATAATAATATTTATATATGAATTTAATTATAAATATATTTATGTATTTAATAATAAATTATTATATAATTTTTATACTTTATTTAATACTAGATTCTTATTTGATCAAATTTTTAATAATATTTTTATTAGAAATATTATTAAATTATCTTCATTATTATATTATACTTTAGATAAAGGTATTTTAATATTATTAGGACCTTCTGGTTTAAATAATTTATTTAATAATTTATCTTTAAATATTATTCATTTTAATTTCTTTAAATATACTAATAATTTTAGTTTATTATTTAATAATTATTTAATATATATTACTTCTAGTTTATTATTATTAATATTATTAATATATGCTTAATTTTTATATTTATAATTATAAACAGATACATTCTAAAATATTATAAAATTTTTAATATTCATTTTTATTTATAAAATCTATTTATTATATAAATATCTTCTACTTATTAATTTCTTAAATTATTTACTACAGCAATGTTGTAGTAAACTACAAAGTAGATTAAATATACTTTTATAATTTAAACTATAATTATGATGGATTTATAAGTAAATATTTATTTATAATATAAGAATAATAATAATATTATTATAGTCTATCTGCAAAGCAGATGGAACATTTTTTAAATATAAAATAGTCTACACCTAAAGGTGTTGACAATTCTTACGGAATAGTCTATCTGCAAAGCAGATGAACCATTCGCAAAGCGAATAGTCTTAATATGTTTATTTGTTTTTTATTCTATATAATGGAACTGTAACTATTTATAAATAAATTATTACCTACAGATTCGCTGTAAGTAACTAATCTATTTTTTCCTGCCAAAAGCTGAACTCCGACTAAACCGGAGGGTTAATTATTTTTAATAATTAAGGGTATAGTTTAATTGGTAAAACGGTTGACTTCAAATCAATATAGTGATAGTTCAATTCTGTCTGCCCTTGTAGAGTTTCCTCCAGCGAAGCTGGAATAAAAATTTTTATTATAAATAATGAAATAGTAAAAAGATATGAAATATCTTTTTATAATTTATTTTTAGAAATAGTTAAAATATTAATATTTTAATAATTTCTCTGAAAGAGAAATAGGCCCCGTCGCCTCGGCGACGGGACCACTTCAGAGTTATAAATTAGATATAATAAAAGTATTATTTTTAAAGTTCAATTATATAAAAAATAATAAAATTATATTTGTTTTTATAAATAATTTTACTTTAAATTTTAAATGATATTTATTTTGCGTGGACCCATTCCGTAACCTATTTATAAATAAATTATTATTTATAAATAAAAATATAAAAATAAATTTTTACTTTGGAAACAGGTTCTTAATTTTAATAATTTATTTAATAAATAGATGCAAGTTTACTTTTATTATTTATTTATATTAAATATTATTATTTAATAATGAGTATAAGTTAACGGCTAAACTAAATGTCTTCCACACATTTTATGTGGGTTCGATTCCCACTACTCATATAAAAATTATAGCTATTTTTATAAAAATAATATCGCCCGAAGGGTTATCAATTAAGCTTCGCTTGAAGGATCTATCGCAACGCGATGGATCCCATTTTTATAAATAAAAATAGGATCTATAGCTTAATAGTAAAGTATCATCTTGTCACGATGGGGTATGTCAGTGCAAATCTGATTGGATTCGAGAATATTAATTTATATATACGGATAAATAATTAAAAGTTACGCTGCTTTTAGTAACGAATTAACTTTAAATGGAAAATTGATCAAGGGTAAGATAAATTATTTACTAAATAATAGGATATAAATCCTGGTGAGTTCGAATCTCACATTTTCCGTATAATAATTAGTATAATTAAAAGGAAAGTTATATAAATAATAAGGTACCGTACTATCGATAATCTTTAAAGGAAATATATATAAATAAAAGTATATCTTTATAATTAGTAATAAAAAAAATATTATATTTTGCTAAACAAAGTAGAGTGATATTATTTTTATTTTTATTAAGATATATATAATATAACCTATAATATAATATTACTAAAAATAATAAAATTTATAAAATAATAAAATTAATAAAATATCTTTTTATAATTTATTTTAATAAATAGTTTCCTCCAGCGAAGCTGGAGTAAATAATTTTATTTAGAAAATAGGCCCCGCCGCCGACGGCGGCGGGACCCATGAAATAGTTAAATAAATATACTAAATATATGCTTATTAATTATATAATAATTATTATATATACAGATAAAAGCCAAATGGTTAGGCACTTTCTTTGGGAGAAAGACCAAGTAGGTTCGATTCCTGCTTATCTGATTTATATAAATATAAATATGATAATTGGAAGCGAACTAACTCTACTTTCAGTAGAGTAGGTTCGATTCCTACTTATCTGATTAATATAAATATAATAATTAGAAGCGAACTAACTCTACTTTCAGTAGAGTAGGTTCAATTTTTGCTTATCAAATTAATATGATAATAGGAAGCAAACTAACTAACTTTATTTTAATTTGAGTAGGTAGTATTTTTGTTTATTTGAATCAAATAACAATAAAAAATTTTACTTTCAGTTAATTTAATTTGAGAAGGATTATTATAAATATAAGAATATAAATAAATAAAGATAAATAAAAAAATAAAGAGAATATGATGTTAGTTCAGACTAAATACTATATAGAGACATTACACATGCAAATCAAACGACGAAATATATATATATATATATTATATTAGTTATGTGGTGTATTCGTGAGTAACAAATAGAATTAGAATTAATAATTCAATGAAATATTGAATACTTTTCTTTTAATCTTCGACTAACATCGAAGAATGAAAATAAAGATAAAAAATTATTATTATATAATAAATTTTTATTGTTATTAATCAAGCTATTCATAGTATAGGTATTATGTAGGATAAAAGCCATACATAGCCAACAATCTATAGCAATTAATAAGCGTTATAATTGTCACGTCGAAAATGAAAGATAATCGATATCTATAAGATACAGCAGTGAGGAATATTGGGCAATGATCAAAAGATTGACCCAGTTATCTATAATAATGAAATTCAATTAATTAAAAATATTAATATATATTTAATTTAAACTTTATCACGTCTTTGACGTGTAAAAGTGAAAAAAAGAATTAATTGGTAAAAAATAAAGTTATAGGAAAGTGAAAATAATGATAGTAACTTCAAATTAATTTGGTATTTTATATTAATATAAAATATTCTGATAGTTCCAACTAAGATATGTGCCAGCAGTTGCGGTTAGACATAGGGAGCGAGTATTAGTCATATTGGTTTAAAGGATCCGTAGAATTTATATAAAAAAAAATATATAGAGTTAATAAAAGTAATAAATGAATTATAAAAGTAATGATGAAATATTATAATATTTATAGGACAGACAAGTTCGAAAGTTTTTATTATATATTAACTGACATTGAGGGATGAAGGCTATAGTAATGACATGGATTCGATACCCAATTAATTATAGCAGTAAACTATGAGTACGATTAAAAATAAAATATTTTATTTTTAATAAGAGAAATCAATAGTATTCCACCAGGAGAGTATAGTAATTAAAACCCAATACAATAGACGGTTATAATCAATAGCAGTGGAGTATGTTATTTAATTCGATAATCCGCGAAAAACTTACCACATTTTGAATAATTAATTAAATTAAATTAATAACAGGCGTTACATAGTTGTCTTCAGTTCGTGCTGTGAAGTTTAAGGTTAGTTCCATTAACGAACGAATCCCTGTATAAATAATTAAAGTCTAGATACTTATAATAATACTTTAATATTGTTATAAGACTAGATTAAAAAAATATTTATAATTTACTATTTAGATGCATAGTAAAAATAGGATTAAGACAAATCATTATGACCCTAATAATGTGGGCTATAGACGTACTATAAAAAAAGGAAAAAAATTTAAGGAGATGTATAAATAAAGATCAAATAATTAATAAAACAACTTTTATGATGTTATATATTAATTTATAATATTAATATGGATTATTTTCTGTAATTCGGAAATATGAAAAAAGAATTGCTAGTAATCAGTTATTAATCAAATAACGGTGAATATTATTAATTGTTTCGCACTAATTACTCGTCACGCGATAAGTTTAAAATAATTCCAAAAATAATTACATTAATCTTTATTTTATTAATTTTTATTAATATTTTCTACTATAAGTAGAAGTAAATATTATTAATATATTATTTAATAATCATTTTAATATTATTGCGAAGTCGAAATACAGTTACTGTAGGGGAACCTGCAGTGGGCTATATATTATCTATTTACATATTCACACATATAATAATAAAACTCTTTAAAAAGTTACCTCCAGCTTTGCTGAAGGTAATAATAAATTTATTGAAATAATAAAATTAATTTTATTATTTTTTATAATTTTAATGAAAGAGTAATTTTAATAATTTTCATTAAAATTAATAATGAAAAAGTTACCTCCAGCGAAGCTGGAGTAAATAATTAATTTATAAATAGTTTCCTCCAGCGAAGCTGGAGTTAATAATTTATTTATAAATAATAAAATTAATTTTATTAATTTTTATAATTTATATTTCTCCGGCATTTCATAGCCGGAGGAAATAAATAGTAAAAATAAATATATTTTTATAATTTATTTATAAATAGGCCCCGCCGCCGACGGCGGCGGGACCCCTGAAATAATAAAAAGATATAAAATATCTTTTTATAATTTCTTTTTAGAAATAGGCCCCGCCGACGAAGTAAAAATATATGAAATATATTTTTATAATTTAGAATTTATTTATAAATAGTCGGCGGGTCCCCTTCAGAGTTTATAAGGGATTTGCTTAATTGGTATAGCATTTGTTTTACACACAAAATTAGTATAGGTTCGAGTCCTATATTCCTTATCTTCCTTTTCTTTAAAGAAAAGGGAATATAAGGATATTAGACTCGACCCATCCGTACACGGATAGGTTCGAGTCCTATATTCCTTATTAAGGAGGGGGCCCCTTTATTAAGAGGGCTCCTTAATAAGAGAATATGGGCTCTAACTATCTTCGCTCTGCGAAGAAGGTTCGAGTCCTATATTCCTTATTCGGCTCCTTTAGGAGCCTCATAAGGATATTAGACCGAACTAATACTTTTCTTTTGGAAAGTATAGGTTCGAGTCCTATATTCCTTATTCACTTCCTCGTTAAACGAGGGAGGATAAGGTATATTGGCTCGACCATTTGTCTTTGACAAAAGGTTCGAGTCCTATATTCCTTAAAAATAAGGGGGACCCTTTGGGTCCTTCTTTTTAAGAGAATATGGGGATCGTACCCTTATCGGCCTTGCCGATGAAGGTTCGAGTCCTATATTCCTTATTCATTTTATCTCTTTCTTTAAAGAAAAGGGAATATAAGGATATTAGACTTAACCTATCCGTACATGGATGGATTGAGTCCTATATTCCTTAAAAATAAACTAATATTTTTTTTTTGAAAGGTTTAAATTCTAACTAATATTATTAAATAAAGGATCTGCACCTATTTATAAATAAATTATAACCTCCAGCTTTGCTGGAGGAAACTATGAAGTTAAAAATAAATATTAATTTAGGAGCGGTCTATTTTATATATATAATATTTATAAGAATATATGTAATATATATATTTAAAAAGTAAAATTAAGCTATTTTGGTGGAATCGGTAGACACGACGCACTTAAAATGCGTTACTAATAAGTATAAAAGTTCAAGTCTTTTAAGTAGCAATATATAAATTAATTATAACCTCCAGCTTTGCTGGAGGTAACTAAAACGATGGATTTACGTAATAATAAATAAAAAAAATGAATTGTAGACTATCCGCAAAGCGGATGGTTCATTTGATAGACTATTCCGTAAGAATTGTCAACACCTTTAGGTGTAGACAATTTTTTATTAAAAAAATGGTTCATCAGCTTCGTTGATAGATTATCCGCATTGCGGATGGTTCATTTGCTTCGCAGATAAACAATTTTTTATTTATAAAAATTATCAAGAATTCATCTGAGATGAATTGTAGACTAATAGGTAAGTCCCCAAAATTTGAGTTTGGCTTATGGTGTGTTCGAGTCACCCCAATTCAAAAAAATAATTTTTGCGGATCTAATATAAAAAATTTGAATTAAAGATTATATTAAAAATAATAATAAAATTTTCATGTTAAAAGAGCGGGTTAACTTAACTTAACTGTTGAGTTTTATTAATATTAAATTAAAATTATTTGATATAATTAAGAGAGTATTGTTTAATGGTAAAACCACTGTCTTTTAAGCAGTTTATAGTGGTTCGATTCCACTTATTCTCATTATAATTAAATCAAATTACTCTATTTTTTATTAAAAAATAATAAAAATTTTGGCCTCGTAGCCTTTAGCTACGGATCCATGTAAGAATAATTTAAATGCTTTTATGCGTAACCTAAAAATAAAAAATAAATGAAATATTTATAAATGGTAACCTCCAGCAAAGCTGGAGGAAATAATAAATTTAGAAATAATAAATTTATTAATAGTAACCTCCAGCTTTGCTGGAGGTAATAATAAATTTATTAATAGTAACCTCCAGCTTTGCTGGAGGTAATAATAAATTTATTAATAGTTTTCGGTTAATCTTTAAAAGAAGTAGTTATTTTAACTATTAAAAATAGTTAATTAAAAACTTAACCTTTTATTAAAAATAATAAAAAATAATAAAAAAAAATAATGAGATATAATGAAATTATATCAATTTTATTTTTATATTATATATAATAATATAAATTATAAAAATAAATATAAAAATAATAAAATATTAATAATAAATATTATATTATTTTTATATTATATAATTAACAATGGCAATAAGAAAGTCACAAGTTTATTTATCATTAGTTAATAGTTATTTAATTGATTCACCTCAACCATCAACATTAAACTATTGATATAACTTAGGTTCATTATTAGGATTATGTTTAATAATACAAATAGCATCAGGAATATTTTTAGCAATGCATTATTCAAGTCATATTGATTTAGCATTTGCTTCAGTAGAACATATTATGAGAGATGTAAATTATGGATATTTAATTAGATATATTCATGCTAACGGTGCTTCATTCTTCTTTATTTGTATGTATGGACATATAGGTAAAGCATTATACTATGGAAGTTATAAATCACCTAGAGTATTAGTATGAGTAATAGGAGTAATAATATTTATTTTAACAATGGCTACAGCCTTCTTGGGTTATAAAAAAATACAATCACAACGTAGCCCAAAATCATTAATTAATAAAAAAAAATATGGACCTTTAATACGTAAATCATATTTACATACAAAAACTATACAAGATATACGTAATCCTGAAGAAATATTTAATAAATTAGGTATTAAAGTAGAAAATTATTGAGAAAATATACATTTATCAAAAACTATAGAAAATATAACTGAATTAGTTAAAAATAAAAGTGGTGTATATATAATAATAAATAAAATAACAGGTAATAAATATATAGGTTCAGCTATAACAAATAAATTACATGTTAAATTTGCAAATCATTGTATACATTCAAATCATGGAAATAAATTAGTTAAACAAGCTATAAAAAAATATGGTTTAAATAATTTTATATTTGGAATAATAGAATATTTTCCAGATAAAATAACTAAATATAATAATATAGAATTATTAAAATTAGAACAAACATATTTAAATTTATTAGAACCTGAATATAATATATTAACAGAAGCTGGTAATAATTTTGGATATAAACATTCAGAAGAAACTTTAGCTAAAATGAAATCTTTATATACTGAAGAACGTAAAGAAATATTACGTAAATTTCAAGAAAATCGTAAAGGACAATGAAGTTTAAGTTCTAAAAATAAAATTAGTCAAAGTAATATTAATAGATTATCACATTTAATTTTAAATACTGAAGATCAATTAAAAAAAAGATCTATTTTCGAAGAAAATGAATCAAACGTAGTTAGATCTATTTTCGAAGAAAATGAATCAAACGTAGTTAGATCTATTTTCGAAGAAAATGAATCAAACGTAGTTAGATCTATTTTCGAAGAAAATGAATCAAACGTAGTTAGATCAGATAAATTTAATAAAACTTCAGGCGGAGCCTGACGCTCTGTATCAACTAACGTTGAGCCCGCCGCTATTTATTTAAAATTAAATAATATTATTATATGTGAATTTAAAAATATTAATAAAATGTGTAATTATATTTGTTGTAGTGAACGTACTATTAGAATAGCAATAAATAGTGGTTATATTTATATACCAATACCTTATGTAGAATATTTAAAAAATGATTTAATTATAAAATATAATAATGTTAAAGAAAATAATATTTATTTAAATAATTTAAATTTAAAATCAGGATTAGTTTATAAAAATGAGAATTTATTAAAATTTGAAATCACAAGAAATAAATAATTAATGATAGTCTACTTTGATAATTATATTAATAATATTTTAATTAATTATCTACATATATGTTAACTATTATTAGGAAATATATGTAAAGTTAAAGTTATATAGAACTTTAGTATTTATATTATATATATAAATATAGGCGATACTAGTGAAAACGATCAAAATATATATTATATACAAGATCGTCGGTTAAATAATTAATCGCGACAGACTGGTTCACTGGTAGGTGTCTGAAATGATGCTTAATGCACAGTCGAAATAGTATTGTTGTGTATACGGACAGATGTCACATTGAGGTAAAATAATTAGTGCCTCAAATGTAATAATTATATATATTTTAACATATTTTATATTAAAAATTAACTCCGCCATCATTAATGATGGCGTAACTAATAAGATAAAAAAAATAAAGGTAAAAAAAAAAATTAAAGAAATATATAAAATAAATATTGATTGTACATCACGTAAAAATGTTACTAATTTTAATAAACCAATAGAAAATACTAAAATATTAGAAATTATATATGGTACATTATTAGGTAATGGTTATGCTGAAAAGCGTCAAAATGGTAAAGGAACAAGAATAACTTTTTATCAAGAAAGTAGTCATGATGATTATTTATTATATTTACATAGTATTATAGCTAATTTAGGTTATTGTAATACTAATATACCTAAAATATCTACTAGATTAGGTAAAAATGGAAAAATAAGAAAAGTTATTATATTTAGTACTTGAACATATGATCAATTTAATATAGTAAAAGAATTATGATATAGTAATAATATAAAAAAATTACCTTTTAATATTTCTGAATATTTAACTCCATTAGCTTTAGCTATATGAATTATGAATGATGGAGGTAAAGTAGATTCAGGATTAAAATTAGCAACAAATAATTTTAAATTAGAAGAAATTAAGATATTAATAAATATATTAAAAAATAAATTTAATATATATTCTACTTATCAAAAAACAGGTGTTAAAGATCAATATCATATTTATATATGAGCAGAATCTATGCCTACTTTAATTAATATAGTTAAACCTTATATTATACCATCAATGAAATATAAATTTGGAAAATATATATAATTATTTCCTTTTTTATTAAAAAGGAAGATATTATTATTAATTAATTTATAATAAAAAAAATATTTTTAAAATCGTTAATAATGAATAAAATAAAAATAAATAATATTAATTTATTAAGTTAAATAAATAATTACTTTGTAAAACCCGCCGCCAATGGCGGCGGAATATATTTTAATTTTAGGCCCCGCCGCCGACGGCGGCGGGTCCACAAAAGAGTAATTATATTTTAAAGTCCGACGCTAACAGCGTCGGATTTAGTAAAAATAAATAATTTTTATAAAAATTATCATATGTATAAATTAATTAATAATAATATTGCATAGTATTATATATATTTAATAAAAATAAAAATATTAAATAATATTTATGTAATATATAATTAAAAATAAATATTTAAAATATAATGCGACATTATTGAAAACAGGTCAAATTTATATGTTAAGTAAAAAGACCGTGGGTAGATTATAATATCCCGACAGAGTGGTTCAATAATGGGTATCTGAAAGGATGCTTAATGTGCACTCGGAAATAATATATATTAATTAATTTAATATATCACAAGGCTTATTATAAATATATATAATTATATATATTTAAAATTTTTAAATTAATATAATAATAAATATTATAGGCCTCCCCATTGAAGTTAAAATATATAAAATATATTTTAATAATTTCTTTATAAATAGTTTACTCCAGCTTCGCTGGAGTAAATAATTTCTTTATAAATAGATGGAGGGACCCCTGAAATATAATTTCAAATTATATAAAAATTTAATATTAATAAGTACATGGTACAATTTATATTAACAAATATATATATAATATATATATATATTGATAGTAATTATTTATATTAACTTTAAATAAATAAAAAAGAACCTGCTGTTTTTGATAGAGGTAATCAATGAAATAGAGTTAAAAAATAATTACCATTTAATAAAAATGAGAAATATCAAATAAATTGTATTTTTATTTAGGCAACTGTAATTACTAATTTATTATCAGCTATACCATTTATAGGTCAAGATTTAGTACCTTGAATTTGAGGATCATTTAGTGTATCTAATCCTACAATTCAAAGATTCTTTGCATTACATTACTTATGTCCATTTATTTTAGCTGCATTAGTTGTAATGCATTTAATGGCATTACATGTACATGGATCAACAAATCCATTAGGAATTAATAATAATATAGATAGATTACCATTCCATGGATATTTTGTATTTAAAGATTTAGTAACAATATTCTTATTATTATTAATTTTCTGTTTATTTGTTTTCTTTTCACCTAATACTATGGGTCAAAGGTGGCCCTTATTAAATATAATGTACATATATTTAATAATTAATTATGCTATATGCTGGAACTATTTAATAAATTATAATAAAACTAAGATTATAAGTGATTTAATTAATAATGCAAATCCCAAATTAGTAAAATATTATTATAATAAATACAATCAGCAAATAACCAAAATATTTTATTTTATATATAAATTTATTAAAATAAATATATTAGTAGGTATTTCAGAGACTACACGCATACATAAAAATATAACAAATAATCGTACAATATCAACAATAAAAAATAATAATTCCTCTGGACCCTTTATAAAGGATATCAGAAGTAATATAAAATTTAATCAATGATTAGCCGGATTAATAGATGGAGATGGATATTTAGGAATATCACAAAAAAAATATACATCATGTGAAATAACTGTAGGTATAGAAGATGAAAAAATGTTATGTCAAATTCAAAATAAATTTGGTGGATCTATTAAATTAAGATCCGGAGTTAAAGCTATAAGATGAAGATTACGTAATAAAGAAGGTATGATTAAATTAATTAATGCTATTAATGGTAATATTAGACATAGTAAACGTTTAATTCAATTAGAAAAAGTATGTTTAATATTAAATATTAATTGTATTAAACCTATACCTTTAGATATTAATAATTCTTGATTTACCGGTTTTTTTGATGCTGACGGAACTATAAATTATTATTATCAAAATAATATACCTAACGGCGAAGCCGTAGAGTCCACTTTAGGTAGATCTATTGATAAAGTCAATAAGTCTACTTTAGGTAGACCTCAATTATTTATTAGTGTAACTAATAAATATTTAAATGATGTTCAACCTTATGTTGATATTTTATGTGGAAAAATATATTATGATAAATCACAAAATGGTTATTATAAATGAGTAATAACTAATGAAATAAATCATATGATATTTTATAATTATATTTTAAATAATCCATCTAAATCTAATAAAGGTAAAAAATTATTTTTATTAAAGAATTTTTATTCTTTATATAATAAAAAAGCATATATTAAAGATAATACATTATTATATAAAAGTTGATTATTATTTGAAACTAAATGAAAAAATATTAATTCAAAATTTTAGGTTTTAATGAGTTTTTTTTTATGAAGATATAGTCCAAAAAACGCACCCTGATAATTATATTCCAGGTAATCCTTTAGTAACACCAGCTTCAATAGTACCAGAATGATATTTATTACCTTTCTATGCTATATTACGTTCTATTCCTGATAAATTAGGAGGAGTTATAGCTATGTTTGGTGCTATTTTAATATTATTAGTATTACCTATAACAGATAGAAGTATAATTAGAGGAAATACATTTAAAATATTCTCTAAAACATTATTTTTCTTATTTGTTTATAATTTCTTATTATTAGGACAATTAGGACAATTACATGTTGAAGTACCATTTATTGAATTAGGACAAATAGCTACTTTAAATTATTTTATATATTTTATAATATTAGTACCAGCAATTTCAACATTAGAAAATATATTATTTTATATTGGACGTGTTTATAATAATAAATAATTTATTATTATATTTTTTAATT
Source organism: Barnettozyma vustinii (assembly GCA_030569515.1). Classification (NCBI taxonomy): domain Eukaryota; kingdom Fungi; phylum Ascomycota; class Saccharomycetes; order Phaffomycetales; family Phaffomycetaceae; genus Barnettozyma; species Barnettozyma vustinii. The sequence continues at coordinate 39,211 of JAJMLD010000067.1, forward strand.
ATACATAAAGTATATATAAAAATATATAATATATAAATTAATTAATTAATATTCTTTAAAAAAAAATAAATAAATATAAGTAATAAGATAAAATGTTAATTTTAAGTTTATTTATTTTATTAATTTATAGTTCAGTAATAAATAGTGTAGATACATTAAAATATAAAAATAAATATTTAGTACGTATAGGTATTATTATAATATTATATAGTATATATATATTAAAAGATTTTACATTAGAAATATTATATAATAATAATATAAATGAAATTTATATATATAATAATTATTATTTTTATAATAAATATAATATATATATAATATTATTAATAAAATTAATAGTTATATGTTTATTAACTATTAATAGTACAACAAATATAATTAATACATTTGAAAATAAAGTAAATAATAATAAAATTAATTCAAATGTAAATGGATTAATAAGTAAAGAATTAAATATAAATTATATTAATATAATATTATTTAATATAATAGGTATAATATTATTATTATCTTCAAATAATTTATTAAGTTTATTTATTAGTATAGAATTACAATCATATAGTTTATATATATTAACAGGTATTATTAATAGATCACATATAAGTGCTTATAATTCATTATTATATTATTTAATAGGTGGATTAGGATCAATAATAATATTATATGGAATAAGTATATTATATAATACAACAAGTATAATAAATATAAATTATATTAATACATTTATACATTTAATTGATATTAATAATAATATATTATTTAATGAAATTAATAGTATATATTTAGGTTGAATATTTATAATATTCGGTTTATTAATTAAAATTGGTGTAGCTCCAATGTATAATTGATCAATATTAATATATAGTAATTCTAATACTATTATAACATCATATATAAGTATAATACCAAAATTAAGTATATTATCCTATATATTAATATTAATAAATAATATAAATATAAATATATATAATAATGATTTATATATAAATAAATTAATATTATTATTATCTTTATTTATTATTATATCATTATTAATAGGATCTATAGGTGGATTAACACAAATAAAAATTAAAACTATATTAGCATATAGTGGATTATTAAATATAGGATATTTATTATTAACAATATTAATAACATTATCAAGTAATAATGATAATTTAATAATTGATAATATAAATAATAGTAATATTAATTCTATAATAGCTTATATAATATATTTATCACAATATAGTTTAAATCATATAAGTATATTTTTATTATTAATAATATCAATAATCTATTTAAAAAATAATAATAATTTATTAAATTATCAACATTTAACATATGTTAAAGAATTATCATTTATTAAAAATAATATTTTTTTAGTTATTAGTTTAATTATTATTATAGGTTCATTTATAGGTATACCCCCATTATTAGGATTTTATGGTAAATATACAATATTAATATCTGCAATAAATAATAATAATTTATTTTTATCTTTATTATTAATTATTTGTAGTGTAATATCAACTATATTTTATTTATATTTTTTAAATATAGTATTAATAAATAATAATACTTTATTAATTAAAAATTCTAATTTAATTAGAGATAATATTAAAATTAGTAATAATATATTAACATATATATTTAGTAGTATTATATTAATAACATTATTTAATTTTATACAATGAAATAATATATTAAAAGGAGCATATATCATAAGTATAATATTAAATTAATAATTTAATATTATATTAATGTCTAAATAATATAAGAATAATAATGTTTAATATTAATTCAATTAAATTTTATATGATATTAGTTCCTATAATATCAATATTATTAATAGTTATAAATTATTTAATTACTAATAAATCGGATAATAATATTAGTAAAACAGGTCCATATGAATGTGGATTTTATAGTTTTAGACAAAGTAGAACAACATATTCAATTAAATTTATATTAATTGCTATTTTATTTTTACCTTTTGATTTAGAATTAACTTCTATTTTACCTTATACTTTAACTATTTATAATACTAATATTTATGGTTTATTTATATTATTATATTTCTTATTACCTTTAATTATAGGTTTTATAATAGAAATAAATAATAAAGCTATTTATATTAATAAATTATTCGTTAGAAATAAATCCTTTATTAATAATAATAATAATATTAATACTTTTTATAATGATAAAAATACTTTTTCAACTCCTAAAATTAATAATTTTAATAAAAATAATATATATAATAATTATTAATTTTCTATTCCTTCTCTTCTTCATAAATGAAAATATTCCTTAGAAATTTAAATTATATATATATTAATATTTAATATTCTCATATTTATTATACGCATTATGATGTAATTGGAAACATATAAGGCTCATAACCTTTTTATATACGTTCGACTCGTGTTAATGCATAATTATTTTAACTTTAAAAAAAAACAATCCACTAACAAAGTAAAAATATATTAAATATATTTTTATAATTTATAATTTATTTATAAATAATTACCTCCAGCTTTGCTGGAGGTAATAATAAATTTATTAATAGTAACCTCCAGCTTTGCTGGAGGTAATAATAAATTTATTAATAGTCGGCGAAGCATAAGTAAATACTAAGAACTTAGGCTTATAAAAAATAAGAATTATAGCTTAATGGTAAAGCAGTCCACTCATAATGGATGTATCAAAGTTCGATTCTTTGTAGTTCTATAAATTATATATATATAATATTATATATATATAATATAGGTTAAATTCCTTTAAATATATAATATATATTTAAATAATTTACTTAAATAAATCTTATACTAAAAGTATTTTATTTATAAAAAGTAAATAAATAATTAATATTATATATTCTATTATAATAATATATTTTTAAGTCTCAATGAGGTAGGGTTCATGAAAAATATAATTTTTAATTTAAATAAAAATTATTAACTTTAGTTTAGAATAGAATTATTAAATATTATTATATATAAATTTCTATAAAATAAAATATATTTTCGTTATTAACGGCGAAATTAATTTTATTAGGATTTCCCGCCGAAAGTAAAAATATATTTCATATATTATTATAATTAATTTATAAATAGTTTCCTCCAGCTTTGCTGGAGGTAATAATAAATTTATTAATAGTTACCTCCAGCTTTGCTGGAGGAAATAATTAATTTATTAATAAGTGGTAAATCAATATAAAAAAGTTATCTTCAGCTTCGCTGGAGTAAATAATTTAATAATTAGAAATAGTATAAAATAAAAAGAATAAAAACACAAAAAAATGATTAAAACAATATCAATATTAATGATATTTAATACTATAATATTAATGATAATTAATAATAAAGAATATATTATTAATAAAAATAAATATATTAAACAAATAGGTTTATTATTTTTAATAATATTATTATATATAGGAATATATATAAATATAAATTATAATAATAATGAATTAGGATATCAATTAATTGAAGAATTTATAAATATTAATTGAGGTATAGATGGTATATCATTATGATTAATAAATTTAACTTTAATATTATTACCTATAGCTTTAATATCTAATTGAAATATAAATAATAATAATAATAATAATATGTTTATATATGTTATATTAATAATAATAATAGGTTTAATAATATTATTAAATTTTATATGTTTAGATATAATATCATTTTATATATTATTTGAAGCTACATTATTACCTTTATTTATATTAATAGGAATATATGGATCAAAATATAAAGAAAAAGCAGCATATTATATATTAATATATACATTATTTAGTTCATTATTTATGTTATTAAGTATAGGTATATATATATATATATTAGGTAATATAGATTATATTAATATAAATAATATTATATTATCAATTGATTTACAATCAATATTATTTATAGGTTTAATATTAGGTATTATAGTTAAAACACCTTTATTTCCTATTCATACTTGATTACCATTAGTTCATGCAGAATCACCAGTAGGAGGATCAATATTATTAGCAGGTATAATAATAAAATTAGCAGTATATGCAATAATAAGATTATTATTAATAAATTTATCTGATGCTGTTATATTATATAATCCTTTATTATATACTATATCAATAATAACTATATTATATATAGGTTTAATAACATTAAAACAAATTGATATTAAAGTTATTATTGCTTATAGTTCTATTATTCATATGGCTATTACTATTATGGGTATATTATCAAATAATATAATAGGTATAGAAGGAAGTATATTATTAAGTATAGGTCATGGATTTACATCACCAGCTTTATTTTTATTAATAGGTGGTATTTTATATGATAGATATCATACAAGATTAATATATTATTATCAATCTTTAGCTACATATATGCCTATATTTAGTATATATTTATTAATAGCAGGTTTATTTAATATGGGATTACCTTTAACTTTAAATTTTATAGGTGAATTTTTATCAATTAATGGTATATTTATATATAATTCATTATTTGCTATTTTAAGTACATTTAGTATATTTATTACTACTATTTATCAAATAAAATTAACAACTAAATTATTATATGGTTATAAATCTATATATATTAATATAGTTAAAGATATTAATAGTAGAGAATTATTATTATTAAATATTTTATTTTTCTTTATTTTATTTATAGGTATATATCCTAATTTAATTATTAAATCCTTAAATTTAGCTATTACTCCATTAATTTATACTTTATAATAATTAAATAAAAATGAATTTTTTTTGCTAAAAAACTTAATAATTTTTAATATAAGTAATATAATTTATATTAATATTTAATTAATAATATAAATATATTGTAATAAATAATAATTATTGATTAGAATCTATTTTTAAGATTAATTTTTTTCATGCAATTAGTATTAGCAGCTAAATATATTGGAGCAGCAATTGCTACAATCGGATTAACAGGAGCAGGAATCGGAATCGCTATCGTATTCGCAGCTTTAATTAATGGTACTTCACGTAATCCTTCATTACGTAATACATTATTCCCATTTGCAATTTTAGGATTTGCATTAAGTGAAGCAACAGGATTATTTTGCTTGATGATCTCATTCTTATTATTATACGGAGTTTAATAATTATTTAATAATAAATAAATAAAAATATAATATAATTAAATATTCATTATTAAAAATTACTTATATTTAAAAAATATAAGTATGATTATATACTTAAATATATCTAAAAATAACTATAATAATCGTCAATTTATATATAAATTAAATATATTTATTATATTAAAGATAAATAAATTATTATTTATAATATTAAAAAAAAAATAACAATGAAAATAATTTAAAATATATATAATATACCATTAAATAAATATATAATTATATGTATTATAGTTACCTCCAGCTTCGCTGGAGGTAATAATTTATAAAGAAATAGTAAATTCAACATGATATTCATATGAAACTAAATAATTATTATATAAAAGATTAGTAGAACAATTAATAATAAAAGAAAGTCCTTTATTAGATTTATAAGAATTTAAAAAATGATTAGTAGGTTTTACTAATAGTAAAGTAAATTTATATATTCATGTAAGAGATTATTGTTGTGAATTTATATATCGTATACAATTATATAATGATGAGAAATTAGTATTAATAAATATTTTAAATCAATTAAATATTAAAAATAATATATTTAATGATAAAAGAAATAATTTTAAATTATTTAGTATTAGTTATAAATCTATAATAATAAATAAAATATTACCTATATTTAATGAAAATCCTTTAATAACTAAAAAATCATATGATTATAATTTATTTAAAGAAGCTATATATTTATATAATAATAATACTTTTACTAATAAAAAAGATTTATATATAAAATTAAAAGAATTAAGTAATATGGCTAATAAATATAAAATAATAAATAATTATCTTTCAATAAAATATACTAATAAATATATTAATCATTTATGAGTTTATGGTTTTATAATAAATAATTAAAAATTATTAATAGGATTTAAATTAGCTCAAAGAAAAGAATTTATTAATGCATTAATTAGTTTATCTAATTTTTTATATAATTATCCAGCTGATATTAATTATAATATTAATATTAATATTAATAAAAATAATAAAATATATAATAATAATAAATCAGGTAATGTAATACAAATATTATTTATACATACAGATTTTAATTATTGAATATTAATTACTTTTTTATTAAAATATCCTTTACAAACACGTAAAGATATAAATATAATGTTATGAATAATAGTACAAATAATTAAAACTCAAGGTTTACATAAATATAATATAGCTACTAATATTATTAATATTATTAAAGCTAATCATAATAATAAACGTTATAATAAAAATGATAATTATTCAACTATATTAGAAATAAGTAAATTATTTAATAATAATAATATTTATAATCCTAATTTAACACAAAATCAAAATAGTCGTAAACATAAATTAAAAATGTATAATTAATAATATTACTTTTTAATTTTTATTATACAATATTTAATATATTATAAAATATTATTTTAATATTCCTTTTTTATTAAATTAATTTACAGTATTAAATTAATAATAAAAATAGAATAATATATATTAAAAAATAATACCCATCGATAAAGTCAATGGGTACAATAAAGTAATTTACTCCAGCTTTGCTGGAGGTAATAATTTAATTTATGAAATAGGCCCCGCCGACTATTTATCTTCCAGATAAATTATAACCTCCAGCTTCGCTGGAGGTAACTATTTATAAATAAATTATAAATTATAAAAATATATTTAATATATTTTTACTTCGTCGGCGGGTCCCCTTCAGAGTTTACTCCAGCTTTGCTGGAGGTAATAATTTAATTTATGAAATAGGCCCCGCCGCCGACGGCGGCGGGACCCATGAAATAATAAAAAGATATTTCATATCTTTTTATTATTTATTTTTAGAAATAGGCCCCGCCGACGAAGTCGGCGGGTCCCCTTCAGAGTTTATTTATTATTATTATAAATAGGCCTCGCTGACTATTTATAAATAAATTCTAAATTATAAAAATATATTTAATATATTTTAACTTTGTCGGGTCCCCTTCAGAGTTAAATAATAATAATATTTATTATAAAAAATATAAGTATGATTATATACTTAAATGTATATGAAAATAACTATAATAATCGTCAATTTATATATAATTATATATATAAATTAGATTTGATTACTTTAATATATTTATTAAATTATTAAATATATTAAAGATAAATAATTAATTAATTAATTAATTAATTATCTTATACTATAAAAAAATTAATGAAAAATAATAAAAATATAAAATTAAATTATTTATATAAATTAAGTACTTTATTAAATAATAATTTATATAATAATAATAAAATTATGAATAATAATATATTATTAAATTATTTACAAGAATATAATAATAAAGGTACTAAATTACAAAATAGTAATAAAATGAATAATTGATATACTCAATTATATAAATATAATAATAATAAATTAGTTAATATATTATTAATAGATAATTTAGTTTCTAAATTATTAATTAAATTATTTAAATTAAATATAAATAATACTTTAATTAAAGATATTTATATTAGTAAACCTAAATTTAAACATACTATTAATAAAGTATATATTACATTTAATTATATTATTAATAGTAATATATTAAATAATAATAAAAATAATTTATATTATACATCAATTATTAATGATATAAATAATATATTAGGAAGTTATTCATTTAATAAATATAATAATAATAATATTAGTACATATTTAAGTAATTTATATAATAAAGAAGTTATAATAATACCTAATAAAATTAAATATCATTATAATGATAATATTATATTTAATAAAATGGTTATTAATAATTTAGAAAAATATAAAGGTGGTTTATCAGGAAAATATAGTAAAATTTTAAGAAGTAATGTACCAATTAATAATAATTTATTAATAAAAAATAATTATATTAATAATTTAATTAAATTAAATAATATTAAATTTAATAATATAATTAATAATAATAATAATATTATAAATATTTATAATAATATTAATATTAATAATATAGCTAATAATTTATTAACTAATAAATATTTAATAGGATTAAGTATTTTATATAAAGGTAAAAATTTAAATAAAGCAGGTATATCAAGATCTATTAAAGATAAATTATTATTTGGTTCATTATCTAATAAATTATATGGTAAATATAATGGATTATTAAAAAATAATACAAATTTATTCAATTATAATATTAATTTAAATAAAAAATATAATTTAAATTATATTCCTAATCATCATTCTATTATTAATAATACAACTGATATAGCATCAGGAAGAATTAAAGTTAATAAAGTTAAAACAGGTGTATTTGGTATTTCAACTAAATTAAATACTATTTAATAAAAAATTATAAAATAAATCCGTTTATTTCTTTCCACTGAATAAAAAAATTAAATGTAAATTAATTTAATAAATAAATAAATAAATATTCTTAACAATATATATAATATATTTTAATATATTATAGTTAATATAAGTAATATTTATATATTTTTATATATTTCCGGTAAAGATGAAAGTAAAAAAATAGTTAATTATTTTTTTAATACTCTTAATTTAATGGTAAAATAATAGGTTACGGAACTATATATAGGGGTTCAATTCCCTTAGAGTATAAAATAATAAAGGTAAATATAATTTAATGGTAAAATAGTTGTTCGTGGCACAATATATCTGAGTTCGATTCTCAGTTTTTACCCTTTATTTAAAAATATAAAAATATTTAAAGGTAATATAATATCTTTATAAATTAAAAAGTATAATCTTTAAATTAAAGCTTATATAGTTTAATAGGTTAAAACAATTGTCTCATATGCAATTAATGTTTGGGTTCGATTCCCACTATAAGTATATAATATGAATAAAAAGAAAATAATTAAATATATATATTAATATATATATACATATAATATAATAAATATGTAATATATATAATATTTATAATGGTAAATATATATAATTAAATATATTATATATAAAGGTTCGATTCCTAATAATTATTATTAAACTAATAGAAATTAAATTCTATCACGTAAAAATATAAAAATAAAATGTTTACAATTATAACAAATTTAATTAATAATATAATTATTAATGATGTTCCTACACCTTGAGGTGTATATTTCCAAGATTCAGCAACTCCTAATCATGAAGGTATTATAGAATTACATGATAATATTATGTTCTATTTAGTATTAATTTTATGTTTAGTATCATGATTATTATATAGTATTGTAAAAGATTCATCTAAAAATCCTTTACCTCATAAATATTTAGTTCATGGACAAACTATTGAAATTATTTGAACAATTTTACCAGCCGTAGTATTATTAGTAATAGCTTTCCCTTCATTTATCTTATTATACTTATGTGATGAAGTTATTTCACCAGCTATGACTATTAAAGCTATAGGATTACAATGATATTGAAAATATGAATACTCAGATTTCATTAATGACTCAGGAGAAACAATTGAATTTGAATCATATGTTATTCCTGAAGATTTATTAGAAGATGGTCAATTAAGATTATTAGATACTGATGCATCAATTGTATGTCCAGTTAATACTCATATTAGATTTATCGTTTCTGCTGCTGATGTAATTCATGATTTTGCTGTTCCATCATTAGGTATTAAAGTTGATGCATGTCCTGGTAGATTAAACCAAGTATCTGCTTTAATTCAAAGAGAAGGTGTATATTATGGACAATGTAGTGAATTATGTGGAGTAGCACATAGTGCTATGCCAATAAAAATCGAAGTAGTATCATTAAAAGAGTTTTTAACTTGATTAAATGAACAATAATATTATTACTTTTTTATATATTACATATTCTTTAATAAATAAAAATATAAATATGATTATATACTTAAATATATATATAAATCCTAAATATATAAATATATTAAATTTTATTATTTTAATTACTCTATAAAAAAATAAAAAAAATGAAAAATAACAATAATTACTATTTCTTTATAAATTATTACCTCCAGCGAAGCTGGAGGTTACTATTTCTTTATAAATTATTACCTCCAGCGAAGCTGGAGGTAACTATAAAAATATAATAAAATTATATTTAAAAGAATTTAATAATGCTATATTAACAAATAAAGAATATAGAAATTATTATATTATAGGATTTATTGATGGTAATAGAAGTTTTATGATAAAAATAAAATATGATGAAGGATATCAATTAATAAAAAAATATATTAATAGTAATTATAAAAATAAATATTTAACTATTAATGATATTATAGATATTAAAAATAAATTATAAATTTCTAATTCTAATATTATTAAATTAAGTCATAATAAAAGAAAAAGACAAATAACTATTTCTTTATAAATTATTACCTCCAGCGAAGCTGGAGGTAACTATAAGTTATACTATACGTTTACATATAACAGATTTATAATTATTAAATTTAATATATTTTAATTGATTAAATTTATATTAAAATAAAGTAATAATTTATATAGGCCTCATGCCTATGACGCGGGTCCACGTAAGAGAAAAAGATAAATTAACAAATATAGATAAATATATAACTTATAGTATTAAAGATATTAATATTATTAAAAATATTATTATTCCATTTTTTAATAAATATCCATTATTAACTATTAAATATTATGCATTTAAAAAATGAAAAGATGCTATATTATCTATTAATTATAATAATAAAAATTTATTATCTTTAAATGGTATATTAATTAATAATAAAATAATTAATATAGAAGATAATATACCTATTGAAAAAATTAATTTACTTTATATAATAGGTATAATAGATTCAGAAGGTAATTTTCATTTACATAAAAGTAAAAATTCCGTTACTATTTATAAATAAATTATTACCTCCAGCGAAGCTGGAGGTTACTATTTATAAATTTATTATTACCTCCAGCGAAGCTGGAGGTTACTATTTATAAATAAATTATTACCTCCAGCTTCGCTGGAGGTAACTATTTATATTTCTTAAAATAATATTAGTATAATAATGATGAAAGGTATAGTAAATTATTTAAATAATTTCTCTATAAATCCTAATGCATCAAATATAATTAAAAATAATACTAAAATATTATTTTTTTATTAAAAAAATAATATGATTAGTATTAAAATTAATAATATAAATTATATTTACTATGTATTATTTTATAATATGAATTTATTAAAATTAAATTTAGTAGGTGAAAAAAGTATTAATTATTTATTATTAAGAATAATAGTAACTATTTATATAAATGATTTATATAATATAAATAATGATAAAGTTAATATATTAATTAAAAATATAATTAATATTATTAATAGGCCCCGCCGCCGAAGTAAAAATATATTTCATATATTTTTATAATTTAAAATTTATTTATAAATAGTTACCTCCAGCGAAGCTGGAGGTAATAATTTATTTATAAATAGTTACCTCCAGCGAAGCTGGAGGTAATAATTTATTTATAAATAGTCGGCGGGTCCCCTTCAGAGTAAAAAGATATTTTATATCTTTTTAGAATTTATTTTTAGAAATAGTTTACTCCAGCTTCGCTGGAGTAAATAATTTTATTTATAAAATAGTAAAATTACTTATGATGAATTATATAATATTATACCTATTAATGAATTAAAAGATGTATTATTATTAAATAATAATAAATATAATTTATTACAATCTTTTAATACTAATATTAAAAAAAATGATATATTTATTTATGATAATAATAATAATTTTATAGGATATTCAAAATCATCAAGAAGTACTGTATTATTTTTTTAAAGTATAGGTATTTTTAATAGTAAAAAATTAAATATAAAAAATAATGCAAATAGTAATAAATTATTATTAAATAAATTCTATTTATATAAACATTCTATTCATAATTGAAAAGGTGAAAATATCTTAAATTAATTAATATTCATTTTATTAAGATATTTTTATATTAGGTATAATAGTATATAATGTAAATAAAAATGTAAGTAGTATCATAAAAATAATTTTTAACATGATTAAACGAACAATAAGTTAATTATTTAATAATTAATTACTTTAGCATTATTGAAATATTAGCAAAGGCTAAATATATTAATATTTTTTATTTCAATATATATTTTTTATAAATAAATATTTCAAATATATTATATATAAATTAATTATTTCTAAATATTAATATATAAAAATATAAGAATATAAATAAATAAATGTATAGATTTGAAAAGTGTTATAGTGCATTAAAGGGTTATTCAAGGAATATAAACGATTCTTAATAAATGAAGAATTGAAACTATTAATTAAAAAAGTTACTAATTATTATATATAATATATATAATATAAAACTTAAGGGAAACCGTAAAAATAAACGTGAAGAACTGAATCATCTAAGTATTCATAGGAAAAGAAATCAAAAGAGATATTATAAGTAATGGCGAATGAAAGTAATAAAGTCAATAAAATAAGTATTATCAAATAACTAAATGGTAAGAAAATAGATATAACTAAATCTAAGACTAAATATAATTAATAAGTAAAAAAAGTACTGAAAAGGAAAATATGAAAATGGATAATTTATAAGCAGTATGAGATATATAATAAATATTTAATACGTACCTTTTGTATAATGGGCCAGCAAGTAATTAATAATAGCATAATAAAAAAAATTGTATATAAATAGAATATATAATGAATATAAAAAAATATATTTGAATAATGTAAATAAAGTTATTATTAATTGGCCCGAAAATAAAAGATCTTATTATGACAAGATATCCATTTTTTATATTAATAATATAAAAAATATTGATCGAATGAGTTAATGTTGCAATATTATTCAATTAGTTGTGATAAGTAAGTGAAAGACTAACCTGTTTTATAAATAGCTGGTTCTCTGTGAAATATATGTTAGTATAGTGGTTAATAATAATTATTATATGGTATAGCAATTAATATAAATTATGAGGGTCAGATATGATTTATCATGTATATTTAATCTCACAATAATATAATAATAAATTTTTATTAAAAATTAACTAATCAGACTGTATGCGATAAGGTATATAGTCAAAAGGGAAACAGCCCTAAATAAGATTTAAAGTTCCAAATAATTAATTAAGTGAATAAAATGTATATAATATCCTAATCAATTAGTAGATGGGTTTGATAATAACTATTCTTTAATGAACATGTAACAATGCACTAATAAATAAATAATATTGATGTTATATACAGATAATACACGGATCTTTAAATTAATAACTGATAATCTATATATTAATATTAATTAATATTAATATGGTAACAGAGCATATAATAAATAAAATATAATAGTTAGATAAATTATTATATAGAATATAATTATATTGATAATGCTGGCATGAGTAGCGAAAAATAAGTAATATGTTTTACATATAATAAACTTATTCACATAATACATAAGGTTTTACTATAAATTCGGTCCTTAAATTAGTATATAAATATAATATATATGATAGGTTATAAACATAATTAAATATTATAATTATATTTTTATAATTATAATGAACATTAATCATAAATTAATTATGGTATTATTAATAGAACAAGAAATATCTAATTATGAAAACCGTAATTAAGACCGACACAGGTGTGTATAGTAGAGAATATGAAAGTGAATGAATAAACTACGGTTAAGGAACTCGGCAAAAATCACCCCCACGTTAGTCAATAAAGGGAGTGTAATATAAAAAATATTACACATTAAGAATAAGATTATACAACTGTTTACTAAAAACACAGCACTTTGCAGATATAAAAATATTGGTATAAGGTGTGAATCCTGCTCCATGATTTAATAAATAAAATATATTTTTGTAAAAGGAAATGTATCTAAAGATTAGTCAAATAGCAGCCTTATTTTGAGGGTTATAATGTAGCGAAATTCCTTGTCTACTAATTATAGTCCTGCATGAATGGAGTAATGATATAATAACTGTCTCGACCGTAGGTTCAGCGAAATTGTATTAGCAGTGAAGATACTGCTACACTTCAGTAAGACGGAAAGACCCTATGCAGCTTTACTATATATAAATAAACTGTTATATATTTATAATTATTCAGCTTATAAAGTAATAAATAATATAAAATTGAGAAACTTTTTGATGATAAATATATAACTTATCTTTAATTAATATAATGTTATTATAACTATATTAAATATTATTATTTATTTTTTAATAATAATAAAAGAGAAAGTTTTTATTAGATAGTTTTGATGGGGCGTCATTCTCATATAAATAAACTGAGTAAGTCCTTTATATAATATAAAACAATTAATATATATATTATATATATTTAATATATATATACAAATTAATTCAGTTAATTTGAATAAATAATAGATAAAATAAAGTATAGTTAAATTGTAAGGAAAACAATATTAAAAAATTTTAAAATTAAATATAATAGTATAACTATGCATAAATTACAATCATAAACAAATGAAGTAAATACGTAAGTATGGTATAATGAACATTTACTATAAATAGTGTTAGGTAAAGATAACGGATAAAAGTTACGCTAGGGATAACAGGGTAATATAACGAAATAGTACATATAGTAAGTTATGTTTGCCACCTCGATAAATTAATAAAAGAGTATACGATGTCGAGTATAAATTGGGTGAATTGCAAGGAACTCTTCATAATAATAATATAATTATATTAAGACAATTTGCAACGAAGTTTATAATGATCTTTATTATAATTATATAATAATATTATAAAAACGTTCAACGACTAGATAATGAGTTAGATCAACAATAATTTATCCACGAGCGCCCAAGAATTTATTAATTAAAAAAAAATAATAAACATTTTATTATTTTATAATTATTAGATTTATGACATAGTCTGAACAATATAGAAATATATTGAAGTAATAATTAAATATTATTACGATAACAAATTTAAAATGGTCGACTCACCTTTTCCTATTGGTTGTAGCAGCTAATAAGGGTTTGACTGTTCGTCAATTAAAAAGGTACGCGAGTTGGGTCGAATTTGGCCCCATATATCTGTGAAGATATATAGAAAACTCAATTTTATATTAAAAATATATAAAATTAAAAAACTGGTTGAAAACGGTGAAGGCTAAGGATAATAATAATTATTTATGCTAATACCGTGGAAATTAATAATATAAAAAAATATTGATTAATCCGTAACGACTTTTCATAATAAAATTATGAAAGATATATAATGATATAATTATATATAATTAGACCAGCAACTTATAAAAAAAAAGTATGTTTATAAATAAAATTATAATTTTTAATTGTAATTTAAAGTAAAAAAAATAAATTATAAAATGGAAAATATAACAAAAGAATCAAGAAATAATAATTATTATAATATTAATTATAATTATATAGCAGGTTTTGTTCATGCTGATGGAACATTTATAGCACCTTTAATTAAAGGAAAAAAAAAATTATATATAAATCCAAGATTTATATTAACACAGCATATGATAAATAAAAATTTAATAAATGAAATAAAAATGTTATTAAATAATAAAGGTCATATAAAAAATCAAACAAATAATATAATGAAATATTCAATAACAAATATAGAAGATATAATTAATATAATATTACCAATATTTGATAAATATCAAGTAAGAAGTAATAGATATTATAGTTATTTAAAATTTAAATTATTAGTAAAAATAATATATTATGAAAAACCAATATATAAATCATCATTATGATTATTTGCTATAATTTTATCAAGATTAATAAATCCTAATGTAAAATTAAGTAAACAAATACGTTACTTAAATAAAGATGAAATAAAAATGATAGAAAATAAAAAATTACCTTTAGATATTGATTATAAAAATATTATTAATAAATATTGTCCAGAATTAAATATTATTATTGATAATAATAATAATAATATACCTATAAATTTATATAATAATGAAATGAATATAAAAAATTCACAAGAATTAAATATAGATTTTATTAAAGGTTTATTTGATGGTGATGGATCTTTAGAAGTAAATTTAAAAGATAAAGGTAATGGTAAATATAGTAATAGTATAAAATTTCAAATAATACAAGATATATATAATGTATCAATATTAGAAGAATTAATTAATTATTTTAATATAGGTACTATTAGATATCATAATACTGAAAAATCAGTAAGTTATTATTGTGAAAGTAAAGAATTATTAATAAATAATATATTTACTAAAGGTTTTATTAAAAATAATAATATTAAATTTGAATATAAAAAATTAGTTAATATTAATTGAAATACTTTTATAGGACCTCCTATAAAATTATATAAATTTTATAATTTAATATTAATAGAAAATTTATTAATAAATAATAAATTAAATAATCCTATAATATTAGATAAAGTTATAAATTATATTTATAATATAATAAAAAATCCTAAAAATATAAGTTTAAAAGAATTTAAAAACAATAAAATTAAATAAATAAGTTGAAGATATAGTCTATACCATATTGAAAAATATGGATTAAATGTAAATACGTCGTGAGACAGTATGGTTCCTATCTTCTGAAGTTAATATTATAAAAATAAGCCTATAAATTAGTACGAAAGGATCATTTATAATTAATCAATGGTAAACTATTAAATAATTAAAACTTTTA